>CM054944.1:17325688-17411788 GCA_029168755.2 Tillandsia fasciculata | reverse complement strand
CCTTCTCTCAAAAAAAAAAAAAACTAAAAAGTTAATTATACAATTTTGATCAATATTTTAATCCGCAAAAATATCTATTGATCTCATCAATAATTCACATCTTATGTGAAAACAAAAATATATAAAATTTGATCTCATCAATTTTTACGATAAAATAAATGATCTAATCAATATAATAAAATTTTAAAATAAATTTTGATCTTATCAAAATTATATAAATATTAAAAACAAAATTTGATCTCATCAAATTTTACAAAAATAAAATTTTATTTTATTTATTTTATTTATATTAATTCTGCGGATCAAAATAATTGCGAATTGATCAAAATTTAATAATTCTTTGAATATGTAAAACGATTTAACAATCATTCAATCAATAAAGAATGATTTAAAATATCCAAAACTATAATTTTAATCTTAAATAACATTAGGATGGCTCTGATACCACTGTTAGGTTTTGCGCAAAAATAAACGCAGCGGAAAAAGAAATCAAATAGGCAAATATGAAAAAATTGAGATCTGATCTCAAAACGCAAAACAGGATCCCTCATGTATCTAAGATTAAAAGGAAGAGGAAGATCTAATCTTCACCTTTGCGCGGGGAGATCTACACCGCAATTTGATGATCGTGGAATTTGGTTCTCTTGAAGCCGCACACGCGTCCGGCCTCTACGGGTATCCACACGAGGTTGTCGACTTGATCGAAATTCTCACCGGGGTGCTAGCTCCCTTGCAGAGAACGTCTTTCTTTTAATGTGGATATTTAGAAAAGAGGAAGACGAGGAAAGATGACGGCTAGGGTTTTCTTTTCTTTTTTTTTTTTCTTAAAGAAAACTCGTACGTATAAAGAGGATATAATCCTTTTTATAATTATTAAGATAAACATTAAGATAAACATTAAAATTAGATTTAAGTTTATCTTATCCCTAATTGGTTCAATCGATTAAATCCTAATTTAATTCGATTTGAACTCAATCCTAATTTGATCAAATCAAATCATTAATGCAACATTAGCACTTAAGTCCTCTCACAACTTACTAACTATTAGTAAGCCCTCTCTTGCAACATTTGCACTTTAATATCCTTAATTTGTAACAATTACAAATTAGTCCAATTATCAATATATTATTGATAATTAAGTCCTCAGGCGATTCAAAAATCGCGATCCAACTATCCGATCAGTCATAACCTCTTATGTGTGTGACCCCATAGGTTCTATTCTATCTGGTAGTGAGATATATTGTGATTACCATCAACAATATCACTGAAACTCTTTTCAGTGGGTTAGAACTATTCAAACTCAGCCCAATAAGAATTATCGATCATCATCCAGATAATTCTCGTGAGTCCCACAATCCACCAGTGACGCCTAGCAGCATGTAGTGGCATTCCAGTAGAATGAAATACTGAACCTCTAGGTGCAGTTAACGTGTGATACAATCCTTCTATCCGGAGTCCCAACTAGACGAAGGTCATGGAATTGCTCGTCAAACCTTACCGTCTGTCATATGTCAAATTTATTCGACTCGAGTTTCTAATATCGGAAACCCTTTCCGTTATTTACTACGCCTTGGCCAAGGTCTTCTAAACTCGGTCTCATAAATCACATAGGACTAACTCCCTTCTCTACTAAGGGCGATAGATTCCATATAGGTGTACACCCTATTCCTACAACGAACCTACTGTAGCCAACATGCACCCACTACAAGGACCCAAATGGCTAGGGACCAAGTGTATGTACAGTCAAACTACAGTAACCCCATTGTGAATAGCCGAGACACCGCAGGTCAAAGGACCAGTCACACTACTGCAACATCGAGTAAGTCACTGACGAGTGAGTAGACATCCAAGTGACTTCTCGTGATGATCACGCTCGGTACCCTTGTTCTCCAACAACCACCTGCACATTCGCTCCAGTGTCCCCACACTGTTGACTCGAGACTCGTCTACCCTAAAAGGGAAGCGACTGTGCACCAATCTCACCGGATCAATCACTGTCCCCGTGATGATCCATCGATCGGGAGCATTTAGGAATTAATCACTAATGATACATGTCTCAAATTCTCAACTCTTGAGAATACGTATCATCATCTTATTAACTCCTTGGACAATTCATGGACACATACACAACACGAATGGAAATAAAAACCCAATAACATTCATAATGTAAAATGTCAAATACAAATTTATATCCTAGAAAGAATATATGTGTCGGCCAAGTTGGCTTCTAGGGCATACATCTAACAATCTCCCACTTGCACTAAAGCCAATTAGCCATATACCTAAGCCCCATCTTCTCAAGGTGGGCTTCAGTCTTCTGCTGGCTCAGCTGCTTAGTCAGTGGGTCTGCCACGTTATCCGTGGAGTCTACTCTCTGCACCTCGATAAATTTCTTTTCGAGATATTCGCGTATAATATGAAATCGTCGCTCTATATGCTTGGACCTTTGATGAGACCTTGGCTCCTTAGCTAGGGCTATGGCGCCATTGTTGTCGCAGTAAAGTGGAATGGCATCTGATGGCATCACACCTAGTTCCGTAACAAATTTCTTGAACCAAAAGGCTTCCTTTGCAGCCTCAGATGCGGCGATATACTCTGCTTCCATAGTAGAGTCAGCGATGATTGGTTGTTTGGAACTCTTCCAACACACCGAACCACCATTGCACAAGAACACGTATCCTGACGTAGACTTTCTATCGTCAACATCAGACATGAAGTCTGAATCAGTATATACTTGTACTTTCAGTTCTCCTCCTCCAAAGACCAAAAACATATCTTTAGTCCTTCTTAAGTACTTGAGTATGTTTTTCACAGCAGTCCAGTGCTCCTCACCTGGATTGGACTGATATCTGCTTGTGACACTCACAGCAAGTGCAATATCAGGTCGTGTACATAGCATGGCATACATGAGGCTCCCTATAGCTGAAGCATAAGGGATCTGGCTCATTCGTTGAATCTCTTCAGATGTATTGGGACACATTTTCTTGGAGAGATAAATTCCATGCCTAAGGGGTAGAAGTCCCCTCTTAGAGTTTTCCATGCTGAACTTCTTCAGCACCTGCTCTATGTACATTTTCTGTGAGAGGCCTAGCATCCTCTTAGGTCTATCTCTATAGACTTTAATCCCCAAAATATAGGATGCTTCCCCTAGGTCTTTCATAGAGAATTTCTTAGATAACCATATCTTAACCGAAGTCAGCATTGGAATATCATTTCCAATTAGGAGAATGTCGTCCACGTACAATACGAGGAATGTAATAGCACTCCCACTAACTTTCTTATAAACACATGGTTCCTCCTCATTCTTAACGAAATCAAACGATTTGATTACGTCATTAAAACGAGTATTCCAAGTCCGAGATGCTTGCTTAAGCCCATATATGGACCTTTGCAGCTTACATACTTTGTGACTTTCGTCACTGGAAGTGAAACCCAAAGGCTGCTCCATATAATATCTTCCTCAAGAAATCCATTTAGGAAAGCAGTTTTCACATCCATCTGCCAGATCTCATAATCATGGTATGCTGCAATGGCAAGTAGTGTTCGAATGGACTTAAGCATGGCCACAGGCGAAAAGGTCTCTTGATAGTCAATGCCTTCGCGTTGACTATAGCCTTTCGCCACCAGCCTTGCTTTATAGGTCTCTACCTTTCCATCCGAACCTATCTTTCTTTTGTAAATCCACTTACACCCGATAGGTACTATACCTTTTGGTGGATCTACCAAGGTCCAGACTTGGTTGGAATACATTGAGTCAATTTCTGACTTCATGGCTTCCAACCACTTCTCGGAGTCGATGTCAGACATCGCCTCGTTGTAGGTTTTAGGATCATCTCCATGTTCCTTATCTCCTATGAGGAACATTTCCTCTACTTCCTCTGTAAGAATACCTAAGTATCTTTTAGTAGGAAGGGAGATCCTACTCGATCTTCGAGGTGGATTAGGTACTACATGTACTGGCTCAGCATGAATAGGTTCCGTAGGTTTTGGGACTCGTTGCTCTTCAGAGACTCTCTCTTCGAGCTCAATTTTTCTCCCACTTACTACTTCTTGAATAAACTGTTTTTCCAAGAAAGTAGCGTGTCGACTCACAACTATATTGTGATCCTTTGGGATGTAAAAATAGTAACCTAAAGATTCTTTAGGATACCCTATAAAATGAGCCCTTTCTGACCTAGCCTCTAACTTGTCCGCCTGTAGTCGCTTGACATGGGCCGAACATCCCCAAATCTTAATATGACTAAGACTTGGTTTCTTACCATGCCACATCTCATAAGGCGTGGTAAGAACGGATTTAGAGGGAATCCTATTCAGTAGGTAGGCTGCGGTAAGCAAAGTATGTCCCCAAAGAAACAAAGGAAGATCAGTGAAACTCATCATGGATCGAACCATATCTAATAAAGTTCGATTTCTCCGTTCTGACACTCCGTTGAGTTGAGGTGTTCCAGGAGGAGTCCATTGTGAGACTATGCCGTTTTCTTTGAGATAGTTTAGGAACTCCCCACTAAGGTATTCTCCCCCTCGATCTGATCGAAGAGCCTTGATGGGTTTTCCAGTTTGCTTCTCTACTTCACATCTGAATTCTTTGAACTTTTCAAAAGCTTCAGATTTGTGTCTCATAAGATAGACATATCCATACCGTGAATAATCATCGGTAAAAGTTATGAAGTAGAGATAACCACCCCTGGCTTGCACATCAAATGGGCCACACACATCAGTGTGTACCAAGGCAAGTATCTCAGTGGCCCTTTCCCCTTGTCCTACAAAAGGTAATTTGGTCATTTTTCCATGAAGACAGGATTCACAGACTGGATAAGACTCAGAAGTCAATGGGCCCAGAAGCCCATCTTTCTCCAATCTGTTAATCCTTTCCTCTCCAATATGACCAAGCCTTAGGTGCCACATATACTTTAGGTTTATCTCTTCTCTAGGTCTCTTAGACCCAACGGCACTCACTTCCTGCTCGGAAATATTTACAGATACATCCATATGTAAATGGTAAAGACTGTCTATCATAAAACCACGACCAACAATTTTATTTCTAAAATAAATTGTGCAGTAGTCTTTATCAAAATTAAAAATATAATCGTCCTGTGCTAAAGAAGAAACAGAAATCAAATTCCTGCTAGCAGCAGGCACATAATAACAGTCTTTAAGTAATAAAATATGTCCTAACGGTAATCGCAGAGGATAGGTGCCAGTAGCCACAGCAGCAACTCTTGCTCCGTTGCCAACCCGTAGGGTAACTTCACCTTCTCTCAGCCCTCTAATTTCTCTTAGACCCTGCATTGAAGTACACAAATGAGAACTTGAACCAGAGTCTATAACCCAACTGGAAGTAGAGGTAACCGTAAGGTTAGTTTCTATTACGAGCAGGTCTAACATACCTTCCGAAGGTGTGTCTTTCTTTTTGTTCTTTAGGCTCTCCAGATAGACGGGACAATTCCTCTTCCAGTGGCCATCAACATTGCATTGGAAACATTTTCCTTTGTCAGCGGCCTTCTTCTTAGGAGCTTCCCTTTTGGGCTTGTTTTCAGTCTTTTGTTTCTTCGCGGGTTTCTTCTTCCAATTAGACTTTCTTTTGGAAGAGGAAGCCCGCTCCACAGCTAAAACCGAGCCCCTTGAACTCTTCAAGGTTCCCTCAGTCGTTACCAACATGTTCAATAACTCAGCATTGGTGCAGTCCATTTTATTCATATGGTAGTTTACAATAAATTGTCCATATGAATCTGGAAGAGATTGCAGAATCATATCAACTTGCAATTCCTTATCCATTTTCATGCCGAGCTTCTCAAGCTCCTCGAGGTCTTTGATCATTGTCAAACAATGATCATGAACAGACTGCCCTTCATGCATCTTGGCTTTGAAGAGTCTTTTGGACACTTCAAAACGTGCTGATCGGCTTTGCTCACCATACAACTCCTTGAGGTGAGTTAGCATTTCATTAGCAGTCTTCATATCCTCATGCTGGCGTTGAAGTTCATTTGACATCGACGCTAGGACGTAGCACCTTACTTTATTATCGTCATCCATCCATTTTTCTTGATGGTTTGGTGACATGGGAGGGTTCTGGTCGAGAACATAACTAAGCTTTTCGGAACTCAAAACTATTTTTAAGTTCCTAAGCCAATCTTTATAATTTGTTCCGGTTAAGCGGTTAGTTTCGAGAATGCGAGAAAGAGGATTGGAAGCGGACATTTTGTTCTGCAGAGAGTAAAGATTCAAATTAGATATTTGTATTTGTTTCATAATTTTGTTTTAGGGATTTTTTTAAAAACAAACGTTAACCTCCCACTATTTCCTCGAGTCTCTTACACTCCTCAGGTAGAGAAACGGAAACCCAACGCGATAAGGGTTTCAAGTGGGTACTACGGTCCCACCAGTTTACCGCACCACCTCACCTGACAGATATTGGTGACACGAAAACCAATGAGTGGACAACTCTTGTCCAATGCTTCTTAAGCAAATTGCAGCGATATTCGATCTCTAAGTCCTGTAGGCCTCACCTGACAGATATTGGCCTCATTCTTTAGTTAAGTCAGACCCACCGTTCAAACGCGTAAGCAAAGCCGTCATTGGGTCCCTCACCTGACAGATATTGGGCCCAACCCCATCTTTACTTCGCAGCATCTTATGCTAATAGAGTGGTTGCGCCTTTCCAATGCAACTGACCACTGTAACCAGCCGTGCCAATCAACACCAGAAAAGACGCCCGCACTTCTACAACGGTGGAAGACCGCTCGACTTAATATTTATGAGGAGATTTGTATTTAGGTCTCATATTTAATTTTATTTATTTACATCTCATGCAAATAAAATAAACTGCACATAATATAATGCAACCGGTGATGATCATGGATCTAAAAAGAAGATTCGTGCTCGAGCCACTGAGCTGGAATCGGGGTCTAGGGGTCATAAATACAAGCACACGCACGTCATTGGTTTGATCGTCTTCAACTTCTTGATCCAATCCGGAGCTACAACTTGATTCGATCACCATCAACCCCTTGATTCGACCGCCATCAAGTGCTCGTCTCGATCTGGGCTTGTTGTGTGCTAACGGCTTCCCACCAATCAACCAATGACGTACAACCATACATAATACAACCCAATTAAAGAATAAAATAACTTTTATCTCTAATCTATTGAGACACGCAGGTCTCTAAATAAAATTGGCTCGTGCTCGCAGGCACCCAAACAGCCCTAACACAGAGTCCTTAATTTAAACAAATTTAAAATTACAGGATTCCGCATACATATCATACATCACATGTCCATACAAAATAAATTGGTTGCTATCCATGATCATCACCCATATGTATCTCATACATCACAATCATAATAATTAATTTTGGATATTTTAATTAACCGTTTACCAATTATCCAGAAAAATAGGTGATCAAATCACCATAACGATACGATCTCATCAATCGTTTGATTTAACTAAACAGTTAATTCATACAATTTTGATCAATATTTTAATCCGCAAAAATATCTATTGATCTCATCAATAATTCACATCTTATGTGAAAACAAAAACTATATAAAATTTGATCTCATCAATTTTTACGATAAAATAAATTGATCTAATCAATATAATAAAATTTTAAAATAAATTTTGATCTTATCAAAATTATATAAATATTAAAAACAAAATTTGATCTCATCAAATTTTACAAAAATAAAATTTTATTTTATTTATTTTATTTTATTTTAATTCTGCGGATCAAAATAATTTCGAATTGATCAAAATTTAATAATTCTTTGAATATGGTAAAACGATTTAACAATCATTCAATCAATAAAGAATGATTTAAAATATCCAAAACTATAATTTTAATCTTAAATAACATGAGGATGGCTCTGATACCACTGTTAGATTTTGCGCAAAAATAAACGCAGCGGAAAAAGAAATCAAATAGGCAAATATGAAAAAATTGAGATCTGATCTCAATTACGCAAAACAGGATCCCTCATGTATCTAAGATTAAAAGGAAGAGGAAGATCTCATCTTCACCTTTGCGCGGGGAGATCTACACCGCAATTTGATGATCGTGGAATTTGGTTCTCTTGAAGCCGCACACGCGTTCGGCCTCTACGGGTATCCACACGAGGTTGTCGACTTGATCGAAATTCTCACCGGGGTGCTAGCTCCCTTGCAGAGAACGTCTTTCTTTTAATGTGGATATTTAGAAAAGAGGAAGACGAGGAAAGATGACGGCTAGGGTTTTCTTTTTCTTTTTTTTTTTTTCTCAAAAAAAACTCGTACGTATAAAGAGGATATAATCCTTTTTATAATTATTAAGATAAACATTAAGATAAACATTAAAATTAGATTTAAGTTTATCTTATCCCTAATCTGTTCAATCGATTAAATCCTAATTTAATTCGATTTGAACTCATCCTAATTTGATCAAATCAAATCATTAATGCAACATTTGCACTTAAGTCCTCTCACAACTTACTAACTATTAGTAAGCCCTCTCTTGCAACATTTGCACTTTAATATCCTTAATTTGTAACAATTACAAATTAGTCCAATTATCAACATATTGATAATTAAGTCCTCAGGCGATTCAAAAATCGCGATCCAACTATCCGATCAGTCATAACCTCTTATGTGTGTGACCCCATAGGTTCTATTCTATCTGGTAGTGAGATATATATTGTGATTACTATCAACAATATCACTGAAACTCTTTTCAGTGGGTTAGAACTATTCAAACTCAGCCCAATAAGAATTATCGATCATCATCCAGATAATTCTCGTGAGTCCCACAATCCACCAGTGACGCCTAGCAGCATGTAGTGGCATTCCAGTAGAATGAAATACTGAACCTCTAGGTGCAGTTAACGTGTGATACAATCCTTCTATCCGGAGTCCCAACTAGACGAAGGTCATGGAATTGCTCGTCAAACCTTACCGTCTGTCATATGTCAAATTTATTCGACTCGAGTTTCTAATATCGGAAACCCTTTCCGTTATTTACTACGCCTTGGCCAAGGTCTTCTAAACTCGGTCTCATAAATCACATAGGACTAACTCCCTTCTCTACTAAGGGCGATAGATTCCATATAGGTGTACACCCTATTCCTACAACGAACCTACTGTAGCCAACATGCACCCACTGCAAGGACCCAAATGGCTAGGGACCAAGTGTATGTACAGTCAAACTACAGTAACCCCATTGTGAATAGCCGAGACACCGCAGGTCAAAGGACCAGTCACACTACTGCAACATCGAGTAAGTCACTGACGAGTGAGTAGACATCCAAGTGACTTCTCGTGATGATCACGCTCGGTACCCTTGTTCTCCAACAACCACCTGCACATTCGCTCCAGTGTCCCCACACTGTTGACTCAAGACTCGTCTACCTAAAAGGGAAGCGACTGTGCACCAATCTCACCGAATCAATCACTGTCCCCGTGATGATCCATCGATCGGGAGCATTTAGGAATTAATCACTAATGATACATGTCTCAAATTCTCAACTCTTGAGAATACGTATCATCATCTTATTAACTCCTTGGACAATTCATGGACACATACACAACATGAATGGAAATAAAAACCCAATAACATTCATATTGTAAAATGTCAAATACAAATTTATATCCTAGAAAGAATATATATGTGTCGGCCAAGTTGGCTTCTAGGGCATACATCTAACAGCTCTACCCTAGCTTCGATCCCAATTAATATGAAAAACATTACGTTCTGTTGTACTTTTCAGTCTAATAAATTTTTATTTATTTTATCAAAATTGGCGGTCATGATTTTTTGCAAGCTGTCGTACCTTGTCTGACGATTTGGGAAATCATCGTCATCATTTTTGGTTGAGATGGCCCTACAAGTTTCGGGCCAAAAGAGCTCCTCATTCTTATACTCATGAGGCTTCTTTTTATTCTTGGCCTCCTCCAACACTTTTAATATAAAATCTTGTATTGTCACCGATAGCCTTTCACTCTGTAAATGCTCCTCAAGAGAATCTATGTATTTTTCAATGTCCCGTTTCTCATGTACAAGCTGAGCGGGTTCCACAAATTTTCGCTTTTCCAGAGTAGGTGGGCTAGTCGTTTTCTTAGGAGGTGAAGTCTGAACTTCTGGGTGTAGCGAATTTTTTCAAGTGATTCTAGGAACTGTATTCAAGTACTTTAACATTTTGTGAGTCTTTTTCGATAAAAGGATGTTCCATTTTATAGGAGGAAGTATATCCCTTTCTTCTTTGTTTTCATCTTTTATACTTACAAAGTTTGCACTTTCAGTTGGTGGATTAGTAAGTACATCCTGAGAAAGAGTAATCATGCCAGCCTAATATTGCTTTTCCAACCAATCCTTAAATACCCAACAATCCTCAATTGGGTGACTAATCATTCGATGATATAAGCAATAATTCTGGTCATTTATTGTGAGGACCCGAATTTCCACAAGAGGATTACTGTTGGGTCAACGGAGCTTCTGCAGTGTGTTTAGCAGCTTTCGGAGGCCTTTGCTGTATGTTGGAGGTGTTTGCGCGCGAATCGGACCTTAGGATTGGATCCAGCATGAAATTTAGATTAAGAATACCTTTCCGGATGCCTTTGACAAATTTTAGAAGCGGAATTTGGCAAAACGGACAGCAGATTTGGATTCAGCGTGCGAAAACGATGAAAATGGGCTATTTACTTGATCTTTGCGCCATTAGTTACTGTTCACGCCGGAACAGTAACTCCGGCGACCGGCGGGAGGCGGAGCACGGCGGCGCAGCGGCGGAACGCGGCCGCGGGTAGCGCGAGCAGGCGCGGACGCGGGCGCGGGCAGGCGCGGACGCGGGCGCGGTGTTCGGAGTTGGGGGTGCCACATGGCGGCTCCCCATTGGACGCGATTGGGACACGTGGCGGCTTCGGTTTCGTCGGGTGCATCGGGTTCGTGCACCGGGCGTAGCGAGTGTTAGCATTGACACGTGGCGCTCGTGGATTGGCCGGTCAATGCACGCGCGACAGGCGCGCGGGCGCGGCGCACGATGGACCAACCGGGCCATGTGTCGCCCGCTCATTGGCGGGCGCAGTGACCCGTAGGATCAGGCGTGAACCGCGGCCCACGGTTCCCGCCGTGGACCTCGTCGCCACGCGGCGCGCCGCGATAGGCGGGCGCGGGTGCGCCAGGCGCGCCGGGTGCGGAGAGGCTGACGTGGCGCGCCGAACAGGATTCGGGCGCGCACAGTGGCAGGCCGTGGGCCGGATTCGGGCGCCCGAATCTGGCGCCCGAATCCGGATCCTTTAGTGAAGTGGACTTGGGCCTATATATACCCCCTTCTCCTATTTCTTTCGGGCTTTTTTGGGCTTTCTGGACCTCTTCTCCTAGAGAGCCCTATAGGAAGGTTGTTCCACTTTATGTTTTTGATCTTGTGGTGGATCCCCTGGTTTTTTGGAGGCTCAGCAGCAGCGATCTTGGTTTTACAATGCGCCTCGATGTTTCCTATTTTCGGCCCGTTTTCGTCGCAGTTCAGTCAGAAATTTTCTGTGTGCAAGCCAGTAGGAATTTTTGGGCGATTTCTACGATAGCGCGTTCCTAAGAGGTAAGGCTTCGATTTTTGTGTTGATCACTTTGCTCCGTTTTGAACTTTTGGCACGGTTCCTGAGGACTTTTGACCCCCCTGTTTGCTGTGTGGCTTTTGGACAGCACCGGAGTATTTCGTTGATATCTTCGCGCTCGGACATCGGATTGAGGCGTGCCAATACTCGATTTTTATCTACACATCGCAAGGAACATCCTCGTATTTTTCTTGGAATTTTCTGAGTGTTTCCTGAAGGTGAAAATCCCACTTTTTTAGGGCAAAGTTCTACAGATTTTATACTTGGGATTTTTGAGGTGGTCACCTTATCGAATTTGTAACTTGACCTACAAAACTCGATTTGGGACGTGCAGGTACTTGTTTCGAAGGGCTCGTCGCGACGATCGCAGCGGTATTTTTGTTGGATTTTATGGAGTCCCTCCTATAGGTGAAAATAGAGCCTCTTCTTGACTGATTTTGGGACATTGGTTGATTATTTGTTTAATCGGGTACCAGTTGGTATTTTTGCAGTTGTTGCGACAGGCGATGTATTCTTGGGCGTGAGCACTTTGGGACTTGGATTTAGCAATTGAGGTGGGTGGTTGTTGTATCCCTCTCTTTTGGTATGCTCACTAGGAATATCAGAGTAACCCGATGTTAAAAAATGTTGAACAAATATTGATAAACCTTGCATGCAAAAAGGGACCACATAATTGATAGCCTATCCATGTAATTGAGACAATGGTATTGGAACATGATCATTATGCCATAATCACTCTTGTTAAAGTATTTATGTATCTGGAATAGCATGATCAGTTATATGTTAGTACTTAGTGATTATGCAAAAAAAGATCATCACTTTGGGACATTGGTGTTGGAGCTCATTGCTGTATCATACTATTCATGTGAATAGATTAGTATATTGGGACACTTAGATTTTTTATATGTGAGCGCATTGGTGGACGCTTTTCTTTCTATTCTAGATGAGGACATTTGCATGCTTGTATGGACATCTAGATAGGTCACTATTTACTGCTACACTATCCTTGGGATTTGACTTAGGAGAAACCATGTTGTCACTTCTTCTCCTTTCATTGTGATATGTGGGGTATTGCTCGGGTTGAGCAGGGTCGTAGGATAGTGTAGCCGGGTTTGTTGAGTGGGTTCGTCATACTAGATTGGGGTTTCGGGTTATTGTGGCAACCGCGGATATTGGCCGGTTGACCGGATGTTTACTTATGCATCAGATTGGGGATAGAATTCCTCCAGTGGATGGAGTTTCCCACTTATTGATTATTATCGCATTGATTGGGGGTTCGGCTTATCTTTAGTAGAGGGTTTTTCCCCACTTTGATCATTGTCATGATCCAGTCCTGCTTTACAGTGATACTCGATACAGAGATACTTGTGATACTGATGACAGAGTTACTTTACTCGTGTGGGTCGCTCCCCTCGAGTACCACTCCAGAGTAGGCGATTAACACATCGGCCAGTGAGTGCCAGATATTGGTTATTGGCCAGTGAGAGCCAGACCTTCTATATCGGTCAGTGAGTACCGATTTGCGAGTAGATACTTGAGACAGTTTGAGCAGGCAGTACCAGTGGTTTCTGGTCCTTCGATCGGGTCTATTTAGACAGATAGTTGATGCATGCATTCAGTTACTCTTTTCGTTATTGCATTTAGAGGCATATTAGTGGTAGCTTTCCTTTATCGGCAGTTTTATTAGCTTACCACCTTACTCCTTTTCTTTTGCCTCTGGTAGACCTAGTGGGCATGTCTGAGTTGAGGCTTAACCCACTAGGGGAGGCTACTGTTTCTATAGTAGTTCTCACCCCCATCGTCTTTTTCTTTGCTTCTCCCTTTGTTTTGCAGAGTCTTCTGCGGGAGTTGCTGGGTCGTCAGCAACTGATCGAGGTAAGAGGATGGCGGACTAGATAGAAAGTCCACCCGATAGTAGCTAGCTGGACTTTTGTTGTACCCCTCTCTTCTCAGACGGTTTTTATTGTACTCTCTTTTGGGTCTGGCTTTAGCCAGCTGGTTGTATATTTGTGGTGAGCTGGGAGAGTACTTGTATTTATTTACAGTCGTTCTTTACTTTATTTCCAGCTTTGGTCTGAGATGTTGTAGTTTTTAGTTCAGCTCTGATTTTATCTTGTAGTATTATCTCTTATATCTGAGCAGGTTACCGACGCTTCGTGTACGCGGGAAATACCGTGTGCACGGCGGATCTATAGACGGGCTCGGATTCTGGTTTACACCCGGGGCGTGACATTTATCTTCCCAACATCTTCTGGCTTTCTCTGTTCTGACAGTTGAAGGTCGCACTTTAAGGCATCTGTAAATATTTTTTTCACTTTATCTTTCTTAGAGGGATAAATTTTATTCTTTCTTTCTTCAAAAGTGGGCCCTTTGAAATTATTTCTGCCTAATATAGGTTTCGGAGGAGCTTGCACTGCTATGGTGGTCATAGCATTCTTCCTTTTTTCCACCACATTGGTGCATACCGCCTTAAAATGTTCGGCTTTTATTTCGACTCTCTTACCATCTTCTTGTTTAGGTTTGCGGGTTTGGAGGTTCATCAAGGCATGTGGGTCTATTCTCTCCAATCTAAAAACATTTAGTATTATCTCCTGAAATGTTGTACATTGGGTTGTACATAAAAATGGAGCCAACTAGTTATCAACATTACCCATAAGCAATCTAACAGCTTGGGTCTGCTTAATAGGTTGTTCACACCTGATACTCAAGTTCCGCCACCGTGTAATATACTCCAGCATTGACTCGTCTTTCCTTCTTTTGGTGGCGAATTTAGTTCTAAAGGCTTCCTCCATATCATCCCATGTTTTAATAGATTCATCTTCGAGTGAATAATACCACTTGAATGCCACTCTTGAAAGTCTTTTAGGGAATTGACGTAAGAGGAGTGGGCTATTGCCCCAAGTATTTCCCCATGTGGCTCTAAAATGTGCTAAGTGTTGGTCAAGGTTGCCTATTCCATAAAATGTTTTTAATTTAGGGACAATGTTTCTATCAGGAAAGGAAATGTTATCATATTCTGTAGGATATGGATGCCCTCTGCTTTTTCGTTTCGGAGTCACCTCATTGATTGTTTGTTTAACTTAGGATGATATTAACTCCTGAATTTCCTCCTTTGTCATCATGAAATTGCCTTGGTGGTTTTGCGATTCTACCAATGCTGGCTATTTAGTAGCGGCTTGTGGTGCTGGCTGTAGTGTATTCTGAGTCGTGTGTTATTTGTTCGTTGATACATTCAGGCACGCTTTATCTAGTTGCAGCATAGTTTGGTGTCGTTGATTTCCCAAATTCGACTGTACATTCAGTAACAGTCCCATCACTTCATCCATCTTTTTATAGAGAATAATTATATCTCTATCTTTTTCTTTGACTCGTCTTTTCAAGGATGCAATTATGTCATTTTTTGGGTCATTGGTGATGAAAACTAATTCTTCTTCATTGCCCATATCATGAGATTCGTCAGGTAATGATGTGTCTATGGGTAATCTTTGAAGATTAGATGACCTTTGCTCACTTAGTCTTGCTACCCCTTTTTCTCTATGAGCGGCAGCTCTCATAAGCATCTGGTTCAACGTTTCTTGCTCGTCAGGTTGGTCGAGTTCTTGGTGTCCGATCATTCGAATAGTATGGACAACCACATCTTCTGTTTTGTCCTTTTCCTGTGAATCCTTAGTTATCTGAACAAATTCTTTTCGTATCCACACTTTGCTATGAGATAGTGATAGTTATTTTTGCGCTCCTGATTTTCTAATCCGTCCTTTAATGGCTTTGTAAGCCTTATAAATTCGTTTAGAAATGTTCTCCTCCTAAAGTTCTTTTTGACTCTTCTTTTGAAATTTCTAACTGATTAATTTTTTACACTGACCGTAAAATAGCAGTGGTTGCATTCTTCTTTACAAACCCTAATGGAGTGAAGGAGTTGTGAGTTGGAAGTGCGTAATGAATCATAGGTTTAATCATTTGGGGATGTTGAATGTTATTTTTCTTGCCTCCAATAGCCTTGGATCGATGGCGATTGTTCCTCTTAAAAGATGTTTAGGTGGGAGGGATCGATATTAATTATTTTATTATTAGAAAATGTCAGCCTATTGAATGCTGACGCCTTATGTGTCAAGTCCTTCAAAAATATAAGCCTTCATTCATATACCATCCTTTTGGATGCAGGTGTGTAGGTTAGTCGTTCACTTACAGGTCGGCGAGGAGGGTTGGGGATGACTACATTGGGTCGCTTTCCTTGAGACAGCATGCGAGGAATGACTACATCGTGTACATCTTTTGAAGGGGTAATAGGAGTAATCATACCCCCAGCAGTAGCAATGGAAGTTTGAGCCATAACCGCGGTATGAACAGCTTCTAAGATAGTGCCAAATTGGATCGAGGCACTGGCCACTCTAAAAGTCAGGACAGACGTGGGCAGGCAGACTCGTGAACCTACTTCTAGTATCATCGAGTTGGTTGGTGTAGCAGCAACGTTCTTTGATGTTGGAGCCATTTCCTGGTACAAAAGTAGATGTTAGGACTTCTTTCTCTCTCTCTCTCTCTCTCTCTCTCTCTCTCTCTCTCTCTTTTATTTTTTTTTTATTTTTAGGTATATGTATGTATATTAAAAGTCTCAAAGATGGAAGGAGAGGTTATGTCCCACCGGGCGTTCCATTTTGTCTACGACCTTGAATAACTTATCTCGCACTATTCATCTTTTCGAGTTCCCGTGGAATAGTATTAGCGATTCAGATGAATATTTATATATGGGTATATGGGTATTAAGTACTGCAGATGCATGACTTCCAATAGACACAAGCATCTATTGTTAATTACCCCCGTGAGATCGGGTCACCTTCGATTAAGAGACCTTTGTGAGAATCATAGAATAAATCATATCCTAATGATTGACCAAACTAAGTATATGTGTCACGCTCCGGGGTCGAAACTGCGACCCGGGCTCGCCAACAGATCCGCCACCTATGCCAAACCCCGCATAGGCGAAGCGTCCTACCTGCAAGAAAAGTACTACAGCTAAACAGATATCAGAGCTATACCATAAAAGTGCGGTAAAATTAAAACCATCCATCTGTACAACTGGAATAATAACAATAATGTCCATCTCCCAAAAATGATAATCATACAATATCCTCATATACAAAATCTGAACTCAACAGGGATGTATCTCCAATAAATACATCAGTGTACAGGCTCTCAATACATAACATGTCCTCACTACATCAATCTCTCAAAAAAGGAAAATAAAATAGCTAATCTACTGAAGCTCTCCTCTGAAGGGGTACCGCTACTCTCCTACGACGGATAGGGATCTAGCACGCGACTCCCTCGCCTCAATCAACAACCGCAGAATTAGCAACACCCGCTAAGACTCTGCAAAACAAAGGAGATAAAAGAAAGGAAGGGGGAAAACCCCCAACGGGTGTGAGAACTACACCGAAAAAGGGAGTCCTCAGTGGGTACCGCTACCAGGCCCGACGATCAGCCCACTAAGTCCACTCGAGGCATAAGATAACCAAAGCAGTAAAGACTGAAATAAGAAAGCTGGAGACTCTCAACAGCTACCATGCCTCTATCTAAATGCTCAAAAGGGGAGAACCAAAGAATGGTATGCAACAACTAGCACATGAAGTGCACAATCGACCCAATCGAGCTGACTGCCACATCTGGTCCAGTCACACCTGCGCCCACCTACAACCACCTCCCGCTGACGGGCAGGAATTACGTAGGGCGTCCAAACGGACTAACTCGCTATCGAGTAGTGGCTCATGCAGGCTATAGTCAAAATCCACGGTCTCTCTCAGAACGAATAGACTCAAGATCCCCAAATCTCTCGCACAACGGTCGACTAACTCACAACGACCTCGGGACCACCGTCTATCCCCAAACGGTTCCCAACAACACTAGCACTGGTCTAAACACAGCTACTAGACTCCACTCGGTCCCCCTGACACGAGTGCACAATAAAGTAAATGCCTGTAATAAACCCAATCTTGTGCCACCAGTAAAACTGGTATCGCCTGCTCTGCTGTCTCAAGTATCTGCTAACCAATCGGTACTCACTGACCGATGCTCACTGTCTGGCACTCACTGGCCAATATATCAATCGCCTACTCCGGAGTGGCACTCGAGGGGAGCGACCCACACGAGTAAAGTATCTCTGTCATCAGTATCACAAGTATCTCTATATAGCAGGACTAGATCATGACTATGATTAAAGTGGGAAAGCCCAACCACTAAAGAAGACTCCGGTCCTCAATCAGATGCGAAAATACTCAAATAGTGGGAAACTCCGTCCACTAGAGAAATCTGATACCCAATCTGATGCAAAAGTAAACATCCGGTCAACCGCCCAATATCCGCGGTTGCCGCAATACCCTGCCGTCTATAATCAAGTCCTATAACCGACCTCCGGTCAACCGCCCAAAGTCTGCGGTCACCGAAAAACCCTGCCAACCGCAATCCAGCACAACCCGTCCCTGACACCAATGTCCCGGCTACACTACCCCAGACCCCTGCTCGCACTCGAGCAACACAGACCACCTGACTAACAAAGAAGGAGAAAAGGATAACATGGTTTCTCCTAAGTCAAGTTCCAATAAGTAGTGTAGCAGTAAAAGGTGGCCTAACTATATGTCCGTACAAGCATGCATTTGTCCTCACGAAAGATATAAGAAAGTAAACCACATGCCAAAATCACCAATGACTACACCTGTCCATAATCCTCGATCCGCAATAACTCCTCGGAGTAAAATCCGCACATAGCTACATAATCCTGCCCCATCGCATAAACCAATCGCATAAATGGCTATGTGCTAACATGGCATGCTACATGATCACATAGGGTAACATTATCTTAGGTAAGCTTACACTAATCGCCAACATAGAGATCCAAATCATGCAAGTCCTCAGTATACATCATAAATACTATTCTTGCAATTAATTATACAATTACCATTATCAAGCTTACCTACCTCTCAAACACAAACCATGCACCCTAAACATGCATGCATCCTGACATAAAGAATTAGAGAACCGTCCACCGGTTCTGGGAACAAAGCACCCACCTGAAGCGCTTTCCGCAGGCAAAGCCGAAGTCGGTGAAGTGTGTAGACACTCACAGTCCAAAATCTGCCAAAACCGCACCCTCGGTAAACAGCCGCACAAGCCTCTGTTCCAACCAACAACATCACCAACAATCAATAACCAACACCACATATCCCCAAAACAGCACACGTTGTTTTTACCAACCAGCAGAGAGGAGGGGGATTTTCACCTATATACAGTCCTCTAAAAATCCCAGAGAAATCACGGTTGCGATCCTCGCGACGAGTAGCCCCAAAACGAGTATTTATACATCTCATTCCGACACCTGTAGGCCAAGAAACAATTAGAACAACATTGGAAGCCACTTCCTCAAGAACACAATCCTGCTGAAAAAAATAGCAGCAAAGAAGCTTAATTCTCACCCTCGAAATGACCTTATAAAAATCCAATAAAAATACGGGTGCGTTTCTCTCGAAGAGTAGATATCAATTGAGTCTTTAAACGCCTCATTCTGATGCACGAGCGCAGAGATAAAAATCCGACAAGCCTCCGCTGTCCAAAAATCCACCAGCAAAATAGTGGCTCAGAGATCCCTCGTAAACTGTGCCAAAAACTCAAATCGAGATGAAGTAATCAACAGAGAATCGAAGATGTACCTCTCGTGAACGCGCTGCCGCAAAAATCAGCTCAAAATACCATTGGGGTGATCCAGGGTGCCTCGCGGACCGAAAAGTGACGGTGGAAGCCAAAATTCAAGAAACGTCGCAGTGCGCCGCGTCGCAGAAAGCACAGATATCGAGGCCTCCAAAAAATTTGAAACTTCATCGAAGGGTGGAGGAGAGAGAGAGAAACATTTTTCCTTCAAGGCTCAGAGGGAGAAAAGATCGGGAAAAGGCCCGAAATCACAGCCAAAGGGGGGTATTTATAGCCTCCACAAAACAATTCCAAAAATACCATCCATGTCCCCTCTTTCAAGCGCCCGAAAATTTCGGGCTGCTACAGTGCCGCCAAAATGTACCCCAAACCGTCAAAGCCCGAATCAACCCTGGAGCGCCACGTGGCCCAGAACAGCAAACACCAAAACGGGCCAATCCCAGAGCGCCACGTGGCACGCCGCACAGCAAACACCAAACCCAGCCGTTCCCCTCACGACACGTGGCCAGGCCCCACGCGCTGCCTTCCCGCGCGTTCTGCCTCGGTCGGCATGCCCACGTGCGCGCACGTCGCGCTGCCGGCGACCATGCCGCGCACGCGCCCCGAGAAACCTGCTGCCCGCTCCGTAGACCGCGTCCGTGCACCAGCCAGTCCCACGATGCCACGTGTCCACTCCAAACCAATCAAGAAACGCCACGTGGCACGCTCCTTCGCTGCACCGCGCGCGCGCCTGCCCGCGCGCCCGCGCGCTGCCCGCGCCTACTCCGCCGCTGCCCGCGCCCGCACCGCCGCACTCCACCGCTGCCCACCGCCGCCGGCGATGCCCGACCGGCCGGAACAGTACCCGCTACCTCGAAAATCGTGCCAAGTCATCCGGGCTCTGAAAAATATAAATAAATAGCCCATTTTCACCGTTTTCGCGTGCTGAATCCAAATCCGTTGTCCGTTTTGCCAAATTCCAATTCCAAAATTTGTCGAAGGCATCCGGAAAGGCGTTTTTAATACAAATTCCGCACTGAGTCCAATTTTGATGCCGATTCGCGCGAAACCAGTTCTAAACAATCGACGGGATCCCCCAATTACCCACGTGATCCATTTTACACCCGAAGTCCATCACTTGTGTCCAAATTGGTGCATTAACACCGCCGACACGCCACATAGGCCTCCAAAAGCTGCTGGTCACACTGTAGAAGCCCTGCAGAGATCCGGGTCACCACAATATGTGTTAGGATTCAATTGGATTTGAAGTTAACTAGATCCCGAGAATATGTGTTGAGACCTAGTTAGTATTAAGCTCTAAGTATATGTGTTAGAGTTTAATTGGATTTAATTGGCTATAAGTATATGTTTTAGAATCCAATTACATTTGGTTCCACTTTTGGCGTATGTTTCAGGCTGAAGATATGACCAAACCCCAAGTATATGTATTGATGTGGGTCGGATTTGATGCTACTCGAAGGTAGAAAGTTGTTGAGTCCTTAATGTATGTATTAGGATTGGCCGAGTTTGATATATCTTTCACTCTAATTATATGTGCTAAAGTGAGAATTTGACTAAGCCCTAAATATATGTATTAGAATTCATCAAATTTGATTAAATTTTCACCCTAACTATATATGCTAGAGTAAAAGGATGACTAAACATTAAGTATATATATTAAGGTTGGTCACATTGATTTGGCTAAATATATATGTTAGAGCAAATAGGCTGACCAGACCCTAAGCATATGTATTAAGGTTAGTCGGATTGATTTGAATGAACACTAAGTATATGTATTAGAGCTCGATTGAATTTGATGTGACTAAATTCTAAGTGTATGATTTAGAATCTAGTCGGTTTGAATTTAGTTTTGCCTTAATTATATGTGTTAAGGCGGTGTGATTGAATTGAAACATATCTTGGATTTTATTTATGGATTGAATGAATTTTGGATTTTTTTATGGATTGGAATGGGTATGGGTTTTATTTGTGGGCTGAATGGGTTATAGGTTTTATTTGGGTTTTGGATTTTATTTGAAAGCTAAATGGGTTATAGGTTTTATTTGTGGGCTGGATGGGTTTTTGGTTTTATTTCTGGGCTAAATGGGTTTTAGGTTTTATTTGTGGATCGAATGGGTTTTGGATTTTATTTGTGGGCTAAATAATTTATAGATTTTATTTGTGAATCAAATGGGTTTTGGATTTTATTTGTGGGCTAATGGGTTGTTGATTTTATTTGTGGATTGAATGGGTATTCGATTTTATTTGCATGTGGACTAGATTTGAAGCCCGTATGTGATTCTGGACTTATTTATATATGGATCAAATTCAAGGCCCGTATGTGGGCGCTGGGTTTGTATTTGTTTGTAAACTGGATTTAGGGCCCGTATATGAATTGGGCCTTATTTTCCAAATGACTGAATTCATTTATTAGGGCTCTTTGAATTTGTCTTGTTTGGACTTGGGTTCCAAGTTGATTAGGCACCTTTTAAATTTTGTTTGGAATTGATTTCGGGTTCAAAGAAATTTCTTTTATTTCGATTTGGACTGAAAAAAATCTTTTTTTATTTTTAATTAATTTGAGGTGCGAAGAAATTTCTTTTTATTTTATTTTGATTTAGGGTCCGAAAAAATTTCCTTTTATTTTGATTTGGGGTCCGAAAAAATCTCCTTTTATTTTTAATTAATTTTGGGTCCGAAAAAATCTCTTTTTATTTTTAATTAATTTGGTGTTCAAAGAAATTTTCTTTTATTTTGATTTGTGGTCAGAAATCTCCTTTTATTTTATTTTGATTTGGGGTCCGAAGAAATTTTCTTTTATTTTAATTTTGGGTCTAAAGAAATCTCAGTTTGGGTCAAAACGAACGAGCCAGAGCTCAGATGTTCGAAGATCTCATCCGAGACGACTTTATTAAACTTTTGTGAGGCCTTTTATTTTATTTAAATTTTGTGGCAGTGGTTTAATTGACTAATGACTTCAAATGGGGTAAAGTGGTCCGAAGAAACCCGAAGAAACAGATAATCATTGATCATCCTCCTCTCTTCCATCGAAGAACATTAATATGGGATTTGGTGGTGATGAAGACGATAGGAGAGCAATTGCGGCGATGTAGCGCATGAACTACCTATTCCTTTCGTTGACGACTTCGAATGGGAAAGAGAGGTCCGAAGAAATGGAGGATCATTAATCCTCCTCCTCTCTTCCATTGAGAACGTCAATATGAGATTGGATGGTGGCGGCGAGGATGACGAGGATGCCGATGTCAACGGGAATTGCGATGACGGCAGGCAAAAGAAAAAAAAACAAAAAAAAGACTTTTTTTTTTTTTAAAGATTTTATTTTTATATGGTCTGAGATCGGAAATGGGGATCGAAAATGAGGATCAGAGATGATGAGAGGATCGAAGATGATGAGATGATGAGGAAATTGGAGATGTACGCTGTATGGTGGAAAGATCAGAAAGATTGTATTCTTCAAATCTATCTCTCCTTATTTTCTTCTTTCTTTTATAGTAGGATTTTGTTGGTCGGTGTAACAGGTAGGAGAAGGATTGGTGCATGGGGTTTGTTGAGGGAATGTGGGGTTAGTTGAGGGGTTGACGTGCGGTTAAGGGAATGTGGGGTTAGTTGAGGAAATGCAGGGTTAGTTAGGTTCAATTTTCAAAATTGAATAGGATGCAAATGAGGTTAACGAACAAGGGAATTCAATAAAATAAGTGGGATATGGGTGAAGCTTGAATGAGTCGATTGAGAGATATTTTAGGATTTGAAAATTCGTTGTCTATCTTTAAATATTTCTCCCTAAACAAATTGCCCCCTACCTTTTTGGCACAAGAGTTTCGCATATGACAAAAAGTTTTTTTTTTTTTAACGGTTGGATTTTTTTTGCTCTATTATTATTATTATTATTATTATTATTATTATTATTATTATTATTATTATTATTATTATTATTATTATTGTAGGAAAAGTATGGAGAATCAGAGTGAACCATTATATGCAAGGCTTCACGTATCCCGATCATTGCCTAAACTAGGATGTACAGCTAAACCCCGATACTTTTTGGTGGAATTCAATTAAAGGAGTGGGTTGTAAGGTGACGTTTTCGCATGGCGTCTTTCACCAATGCATATTATACAAATAGCAGCGAGAAAGACGTCGTACTTCTTGAGCCGTTGGGAGTGGCAAAAGAGAGAGATGTGCTAGAATCTCTTAGCGTGAAGATTTTGCATGATCATCCCAGTTGGTATGGTTTTAAGACGCTTGGAGATAGGACTAACGTGGATGGTCTCAAAAATTGGACTGACGAAGTCATTGCACAATACAAGACACAACTTGTGTAAGCCGAAATATTAGGGGGCATTGTTGCTTTTAGAGGAAGGTACGACAAAAATTCCAAGTTATTCAAAGGTTTAGTAGAGTTTTGGTGCTCGGAAACGAATACCTTCCATCTTCCCTATGGCCACGTTGGGATATCATTGTAGGACATTAAGGAATTAAGCGGTCTCTCAATAACTGGAGAGATATATGACGAGTTCGTCCATGGCAACTCGGAGCTTAAGGATTATTCGTGTAACCTCCGTCAATCACTCAGTGTATATGAATGGCTCATCAATAGGAGGCCTGGTACAGCAATTTATTATAATCATTGGGTGGACTTTTGGTATAGAGGCCCTCATATATCCACCTCTAGGTCAAGAAAAGATAGTATTAATGAGGAAGAACGCAAAAAAGCACCAACTTATTTGGATGATGGGTATTTGGCAGCGTTTTTGGCACTTTGACTCTGTAAGTTTGTAACGCCTTATGGTAAAAAGGATATTATTTGGCTAGAGCCTTTGTCATGGCATTCCAAATGGCCCATAGGATGAAGGTAGCCTTAGCTCCTGTTGTGTTATGTGCTATCCAAGTTGCTTTAGGTCGCATAGTATCTGACCATCGGGGATCGGCATATCCTTATTGTCGGTTCCCGATCTATTTTTTATTTGCATGGGTTGGTGCTCAATTTGAAAAAGTTTATGTTCACATGGATTAGAAAGGATATTAAAGATATGTCTGGATTAAAAAAGATTCCGGATATGATAAGCTTTTTGGATGCTATGTCTACTCCCTTTGATTCGAGAAGGGCTCGTCAATATTTAAGAGATGAGAGAAATTTTATATGGCGGCCCTACTTTTTCAATTGTTCTGGTAAAGGTTGGATCCATAAGATCATTGATATGAGAGGGAAGTCTAATTTTCCTTAAGAAGTTTGGGAATGGATTATATCTCTAAGGCATAGTATCTTACCTCTTTGCTTGATTGGTGGTTTGCATGCGCAGCCTTATAACTCTCATCGTTTTGTCAGGCAATTTGGATTTGACTAACATTTTTCAAAATCTTTTGATGTGCCTAGAGAAGTAGCTTCAACCGATGTCCTAGCCGACTATTGGTTGGACCGGACAAGAATTAGCCTTTCTTTGAAATATTTTATTCTCGATAATGGCCGTTTTGGAAAACCTTCGTCTCATTATGCCAAATAGTGGGCAAACATATTATATTCTAATTTTCAACATAGTGTGGATTTTCTTGTTGAACGTGAATCTTGCCCCAAGAAAAAAAAAAAAATGAGAGCCTATTGAAGAATATGGTTCAACTACAATTATCGTTCGAGTTTCCTGATTCTACAAAAAAAAACAAGGGTGTTCTCAGCCCTTTATGATTATGTGGATCGTCATCATATTAGAGAGAACTCAGAGGAACGTCCTTCTACTATGCACGCCGGGTTAGAAATTGAAGAAATTACACTTGAACCAGTTGGGGTTGAAAATTGCCCTGGTTCAAAAATGAGAAGGTCTCTAGATACTTCTACTAGTGGTTCGGGAAACCAAATGTCGGCGAATTGCCCCTTGCCATCATTGAGGGAGCTTCCCTATATTCCCTAAAGGTTTCTTTTCTTTCTCTTCTTCTTTTTCTCCCTTTTTATTTTATTTTATATATATTATTTATTTATTTATTTTTTTTTAGGAGCAACTTGTATCGCTAACGAGCTTCCTTTACCAACTCCCAAAGTTACTATTTCTCCCATGCATAGGTGTATCATTTTCTCTTTTTTTTTTTTATTATCATTTATTTATAGGGTTTGAGCAAGCACTTCCTCCTCTGTGACACCCTCCGGAATTTGGATTAGTTCTATACATAAATGATATAATACGACTAAATCTCTTAACCCGACTATAGCATTTTGAGTGTTATAAAAAACCCAAGAGATTAAGATGGTTAAGTGTGGAGACCGTAAACCCCGTACAGTTTTCCGACTGAATCTACAGTTGAGAACACCTATTGTTGGTGTATCTGGCCCAAGGTGCATCAAAGAGGTGCTACTGTTGGACCTGAGATGTATCTTTTACTGTTTTGGCCTTCGGCTGTGTTTGCCAAAATTTCGGGAAGGATTTTGGCCAAACAGATGTTAGAATTGGATTCAGCACGGAAAAACGCTTGAAAACGGCTATTTGTTTGCCAAATTTGGAGTCCGGATGACCAAAAACGGGCTACCGGAAGTTTCCTGGGTTTTCTGGTGCATGGGGGGTGACCGTGGACCGGCCAGCGCCACGTGGCGGCTCGGGATTGGGTCGGCCCACACGCCTGGTCCACGGGGATAGGCGCGCGGGTGCATGGACCGCGAGGCGGGCCACGTGGCACCGCGGGATTGGCGGGCGCGCGCGGCTCGGTCCAGGGAAAAAGGGCGGGCGGCGCGTGGACCGGGAGCAGGGCGCGTGGCAGCCGCCCATTGGTGGGCCTTTGTGCACCCGGCCCACGGAGGCCTTAGGCGGTGAGCGGGGGCGGCGGAGCGGCCGACGCGTGGCAAGGCGCCACGCGTCGCCACCCGCGTCGCCCCGCCGCTGTAGCGAGGGGGGCACGCGGCGCGCGCTCGGGGGCCCCGCACGGCCGTACCCTGTTCTGGGGGTACGTGGCGGGCGTCCAGGCGGGTTGGACGGCGGCTGGTCCGACCCGGGCCGCGCCGGATCAATCCGGGTTATTGGATTTGAACCCGGGAACCCATTAAGCCCTATTTAGGTTAGTTTATCCGATTTAACCCCATTTTTCACCATTTTCCTGTGGGAATTTCACTGTGAGCTCTGAAGAAGAATTATTCCCCTGCCAGAGACCTTTCCAACAGTAGCTTCCCGGATTTGTGGTGGTGCACGGTTTCCGAGGTTGGCCGTTTTCCGGCGCGGCGCGCTTAGTTCATCTTCGACCCGTTTTGCGTCTTCTCGGTGCGCAGACTCTCCTGGCTTTATCCGACACCCGATTTCGACGATTATTGCGCCGTTGGACTCACGACAGGTAGGACTTGGATTTTGATATTCAGAGTTTTCCCAAATTCTTTTCGGATTTTGGAGGTATTTGAGCGTTCTGTTGCCTCTCTTTCTTTGCGGATTTTTGGACAGCGACACAGTGTTTTGGCCATATCTTCGCGTACCGACATCGGATCTGAGTGATTCAAGAGCCTAAATTCATCTACTCTTCGCGAGGAATCTGCTGAATTTTTCTCAGGACTTTAGGAGATTGCCTCGAAGGTGAGAACCTTCTCTCTTTCCGAATGTTGATCTGGGAAAATTTCGACAGTTGTGTTGGAGGTTATTTTCTTGCCGGATTTATATCTCAGCGTAGAAAACTCGGATTTGGATGTGCAGGTAGTCGTTTCGAAGCTATCGACGCGTAGATCGCGGGGATATTTTATTCGGATTTTTCTAAGGACTGTGAGCAGGTGATTTTCGCCCATCTTTGCAGCTGAATTATTGTTTGTTAAATTTGGCAGTTCTGGAGGAATACATGTATAGTGACAGCTCGGTTTTTGTACCCAGGAGCAGTGTGGACTGCGCGGGACCTTGTGGACTTTGTATAGCGACCATTTTTGGTATTATCAGCTGTAGGACTTTTGACAGCTCGACTGATCAGGTGGGTGGTTGTTGTACTCCTCTCTTTGGTATGCCACTAGGAATGTCAGAGTGCCCTTAAATTGAAGGTGCTAAATATGTGATTGGTAGACTTGCATGCTTTAGGGAATGAATTATTAGTAATCAGATCCTTGATCAACTGTCGTTAGAATGATCACCTATTTTAATCGCATACTTAATCTGGACTGTATGCTTTGAGACAAAATAGTAACTGTGGGCTGCAAAACTAATAATTTCTCTTATAAGACTGTCACTCTAGCTCACGTCGCTCTATATTGCTTATTCTTGGAAATTGGACAAATGTTGGAACAATGCATGATTAAACGGGTCACCTAATATTGTCATCTTTTACTGCTACACTATCCTTTGGGACTTGACTTAGGAGAAACCATGCATTTATTCTTGTATTCCCCTATTATTGATAGACTCGAGGCATAGTTGCTCGGATTCGAGCGGGTGTTGGACAGTGTAGTCAGGTATTGGGGATTTGGGACAGGTTGGGTTTTTGACAGGGGGTTGCGGCGACCACGGATCTTGGGTGGTTGACCGGGTTGTTACTATTGCATCAGATTGGGTGTTTTGGGGATCGGGCTTTCTTTAGTGGAGGGTTTTTCCCACTTCATTGAGTCTCGATCCAGTCCTGCTATATCAGGTTACTTGTGGCTACTTACTTTCCTCGTGTGGGTCGCTCCCCACGAGTGCGACTCCGGAGTGCGCGGCTGACAGACTTTGAGTCCTGGGGACTCCTTGCTTCGGTGTTATGCGTAGGCTGGCATACCCGAGGCGGCAGAGCAGGCAGTGCCAGTGTCCACTGGCGGTCAGATTGGGTCATCTTGACAGGCTTCTGATACAGATGCATACTTTGTCATCCCGGTTGGTTTAGCATGTAGAGGCATATTAGGGGTAGCACTTCGTCTGTGGTCACTCTTATTGCACTCCCCTTTTCTTTCCCTCCCCTTTTTGCCTCTGATCACCTGGTGGGCATACCTGAGCTGAGGCTTTACCCACTAGGGGAGGCTACTGTTTATAGTAGTACTTACCCCCATTGTTTTTCTTGTTTCTTTCTTTCCCTTGTTTTGCAGAGTCCTCAGTGGGAGTTGCTGGGCCGTCAGCAACTGATCGGGGCAAGCGCATCGCGGACTAGATAGAGAGTATCCCGCGGGCTGTAGCTGGAGATTTTGGGTACCTGGACTTCTCAGACAGTTTTTAGTTACTTTCTTTTGGGACTGGCTTCTGCCAGCTGTGTATATTTTAGTAGTGAGCTGGGAGAGACATCTGTATTTTATTTTACTGTTGTACCTTTTACTTCCAGCTTCTGTCTGAGATACAGTAGTTTTAGTTTAGCTCTGATTACTTTATGCTCTTTTATTATTATTTCTTATCTGAGCAGGTTACCGGCGCTTCGTGTATGTGGAAAATACCGCATGCACGGCGGATCTGTGGACGGGCCCGGGTTCTGGTTTACACCCGGGGCGTGACAGATTAAGTTGGTATCAGAGCTTAGGGATAGGTCAGTTGGGACTTAGGAAACCCTAGGCTTTTGGACAGACCCTAGGATGATAGGGCGTGAGTGGCGTGACGGTTTGCGAAAGTCGGTGATTTTTATTGTTAACTCTTCCTGTGAGTGAAGAGGGATCGACATAGTCTATTTCTGTTGAACCATTATGTTGGCTGCAGACAACATAAGGTTACAGAAATAGGGGGATGTCTTTGACTTCCGCCAGATTGGGTCGTGTGGGGTTTTGTTACTGATGTTTGGTTTCTTGTGGCAGGATGCCTCCTCGACGTCGGATTCCCACTCAGGGTGTCCCTTCGCCCCCTGTTGAGCCAGAGCAGCCTACACCCCCCGAGCTTACTGAGTTGAGGGCCTTGGTGGCCCAGTTGGCGGAGGGTCAGCGCCGCCAGGAGCAGAGGATTGAGCAACTGCTTGCTCGGAGGGAGGCACCACCCCCAGCTGTTCCTGAGGCCCCTGTGCCTCTTGTTGCACCTTTTGTGCCGTCGGCACCATCTCCGAGTAGCGGGGCTCCTGGAGCTATTCGATCTTTGACTGCGGAGGAGGAGCAGGATTTTGCTGACAAACTCTCCCAGTTTGTTAAGCGGGGACCACCTAGATTCTCGGGGCGGGATGCTCAGCCCCGGGATGTTGGGAGATGGCTTTCTGCGATGGAGAAGCTTTTTCGGGACTTCTTCGTCGACCCGAAGTACCGAGTGCACATGGCGGTGCACTGTTTGGACGGAGATGCAGATTTTTGGTGGCAGCGGGTAGAGCCACTGGAGTTTCGGATCACTCGGCAGTTGCCTTGGGAGGAGTTCAAGCGGATGGTGTTGGACACCTACTTCTCTACCAGTGTGAAGAAAAAGTTGGAGGACGACTTGAAGAATCTGCAGCAGGGCGATCGATCGGCCCATGTCTATTTCCAGGAGTTCATGGAGTTGCTGAACTGTGTGCCTTTCGTCGCCCGTGACGGTCCGCACCAGGTAGAGATGTTTGAGGCAGGCCTTCGCCCAGAGATTTTCACACTTGTGCATGCCCAGAGATTTCAGACCCTAGAGGCAGCCGCAGAGCACGCACAGTGGGTGGAGAGAGGTGATCAGGAGGTGGCCAGACGGAGGGCCGCGGTCGCGCAGAGTTCCGACAGGAAGCGACCAGCCCCGGAGGACGGGGGACAGGCCAGCTCATGGAGACCGCCACGGCCGCCGCAGTCCCAGTCTTACGGCCGTGGGCGATCTGATAGGAGAGGGCCTGGTGGACCCCAGAGACCGCAGCAGCATCAGCAGCAGCACCAGCAGCAGAGATCGCAGCAGAGGCAGCAGAGATCTCAGCAGCAGTCCTCGAGGCAGCAGCAGCAGCCGAGACAGCCCCGATCTTCTGACCGATGTATTTTCTGCGGGGGTCAGCATGCCGCCATCACTTGTGACCAGAGATGGGGTCGATGTTTCCGTTGTGGACAGCCGGGGCATGTGCGAGCTACCTGCCCCCTTTCTACTTCCTCGGCACCTTCTTCGGCGTCGACTCCATATTCCCCTCAGCAGCAGCAGCCACCAGCACAGCGGTCTTATGCTCCAGCGAGCAGGCCGTCCACCTCTCATCCTACAGATTCTCGACCTCCAGCACCGAGCGGGCGGGTGTATGCCGCCCAGTTAGCAGATTCTTCAGCGGCAGACCAGGTGGTGGCAGGTATTACTCTACTCTTTGGTATTCGGGCTCGCACTTTATTCGACACTGGAGCATCTCATTCTTTCATTAGTCGAGTATTTGCATCCCTGCATGGTCTAGAGGTAGAGTCCTTGTCATGTGCATTAGAGGTGCGGGTTCCTGATCACGTTTTGCATGTCGAGGAGCGTTGTTTGGCATGCCCGGTGCAGTTGGGGCCTTGGATTTTGCCTGCAGACTTGCTTGTCTTGCAGCAGCTCCGTGATTTTGACTTGGTGTTGGGGATGGATTGGCTATCACGGTATTCCGCCACTATAGATTGCAGAGAGAGGACTGTGACTCTTCGTGAGCCAGGACAGGAGGAGTTCGTATTTAGAGGCTGTCAGAGTACCCTGTTTGCGATGACTATTTCGTCATCGAGAGCTCGGCGGATGATGAGTAGGGGTTGTACCGCTTTCCTGGCGACGGTCGTAGAGGTGCCTACGGCGGCACCGGGACTCGAGGATATCCCTATCGTCCGCGAGTTCCCGGATGTATTTCCCTCTGAGCTATCGACTTTGCCGCCGGAGAGGGAGGTTGAGTTTGTGATTGATGTGGTTCCAGGGACCGCACCAATCTCGAAGGCACCTTATAGGATGGCCCCAGCGGAGCTGAGGGAATTGAAGGCTCAGTTGCAGGATTTGATGGACGTGGGCTTTGTGAGACCCAGTGTATCTCCGTGGGGAGCGCCTGTTTTATTCGTGAAGAAGAAGGATGGGTCACTCCGCTTGTGCGTGGATTATAGGGAGCTAAATAAAGTGACCATCCGGAACAAGTACCCGCTACCACGGATTGATGATCTGTTTGATCAGTTGCAGGGTGCATCAGTGTTCTCGAAGCTGGATCTTCAGTCAGGTTACCACCAGTTGAGGGTGAGGGCCGAGGACATCCCCAAGACGGCTTTTAGAACCCGGTATGGGCATTATGAGTTTACAGTCATGCCTTTTGGACTAACTAATGCCCCTGCTGCATTCATGGATTTAATGAACCGGGTGTTTCAGCCGTACTTGGATCGATTTGTCGTTGTGTTTATAGACGACATTTTGGTCTACTCCCGGAGTGAGGTAGAGCATGAGGAGCATTTGAGGATCGTGCTACAGCTTCTGCGAGAGAAGAAGCTGTTTGCCAAGCTGAAAAAGTGTGCATTTTGGCTTCGGGAGGTTGCTTTTCTAGGCCACGTTATATCAGCCGCAGGGGTGGCAGTGGACCCGACAAAGATTGATGCAGTTCGGGATTGGCCTAGACCGACGACGGTTACTGAGGTCCGTAGTTTTCTTGGATTGGCAGGCTATTACCGTCGATTTGTAGAGGGCTTTGCGAAGCTCTCTACTCCCCTGACCAGCTTGACGAGAAAGGGGGTGAAGTTTATTTGGTCTGAGCGGTGCCAAGAGAGCTTTGAGGAGCTGAAGAGGAGATTGATCTCAGCACCAGTTCTAGCTCTACCCGTGATGGGCGACGGGTTTGTGATATACAGTGATGCCTCACACAGCGGCTTGGGTTGTGTCCTGATGCAGCATGGTAGGGTAATTGCCTATGCTTCACGGCAATTAAAGGATTATGAGAAGAATTACCCTACTCATGATTTAGAGCTTGCCGCTGTGGTGTTCGCTCTGAAGTTATGGCGGCATTATCTCTACGGGGAGCACTGTGAAATTTATACAGACCACAAGAGCTTAAAGTATTTATTCACTCAAAAGGAGCTGAACTTGCGGCAACGCCGGTGGTTGGAGCTTTTAAAGGATTATGATTTGAGTATCCTTTACCACCCCGGCAAGGCCAATGTGGTTGCAGACGCTTTGAGCAGGAGATCAGCACAGAGCTTGAGCATGATGATTACTCAGCAGGCACCACTTGTGGAGCAGATGAGGCGTCTACAGATAGAGGTAGTTTCCCCTGGGGTCTCTGCTAGACTTTCCTCCATGATCTTGCAGCCCACTCTGTTGGACAGGATTAGTGAGACACAGAGTGAGGACCCCTACTTGACGAGGATCAGATTGCAGCTTCAGACAGAGCAGTTAGGGGATTTTTCAGTGGATAGCTCGGGAGTACTGCGGTACAGGAACCGAGTGTGTGTGCCTACAGATTCGGAGATCAGGGATCAGATTTTGAGAGAGGCTCACTATACACCTTATACCGTCCACCCTGGAGGTACTAAGATGTATAGGGACCTCAAGGCACTCTTTTGGTGGTCTGGAATGAAGCGGGATATTGGAAGATTCGTGGCTCAGTGTTTAACTTGTCAGCAAGTGAAGGCGGAACATCGGGTACCTGCTGGCAAGTTGCAAAGTCTTCCAATTCCCGAATGGAAGTGGGACCGCATCACCATGGATTTCGTGACTGGGCTGCCGAGATCACAGAGTGGAGCCGACGCAGTCTGGGTGATTGTTGATAGACTTACCAAGTCAGCTCATTTCCTGCCTGTGCAGATGACTTGGTCCATGGAGCGCTTGGCACAGCTTTATTTGGCTGAGATTGTGAGATTGCACGGAGTACCAGCGTCCATTGTTTCAGATCGAGACCCGAGATTCGTGTCACGGTTTTGGGGGAGCTTGCAGTCAGCCATGGGTACTCAGCTTAGTTTCAGCACGGCATTCCACCCACAGACAGACGGCCAGTCAGAGCGCACCATTCAGACGCTTGAGGATATGTTGCGTGCGTGCGTCATGGATTTTGGAGGAGGTTGGCACCGGCACTTACCCCTGGTTGAGTTCGCGTACAACAACAGCTTTCAAGCGAGCATTAAGATGGCACCGTTCGAGGCGTTGTACGGACGCAAGTGTCGGTCGCCCCTTTATTGGAGTGATGTGGGTGAGAGGAGGACGCTGGGACCAGATTTACTGCTGGAGGCGGAAGAGAAGGTCCGAATTATACGACGGCACTTGGAGACGGCCCAGAGTCGCCAGAAGAGTTATGCAGATGTTCGGCGGCGAGACCTTGAGTTCCAGGTTGGGGATCACGTCTTCTTAAAGGTCTCGCCCTCGAAGGGGGTCCGGAGGTTTGGAGTGCGGGGGAAGCTCAGTCCACGCTTCATTGGACCCTTTGAGGTGCTTGAGAGGGTAGGCCCTGTGGCTTATAGAGTTGCTCTACCTCCCCGCTTGGCGGGTGTTCATGATGTCTTCCATGTTTCGGCCTTGAGGAGATATGTATTCGATCCGTCTCATGTCATCGACTTCGCATCCTTGGATATCGGCGAGGACTTGGTTTACGAGGAGCGCCCATTGCGGATTCTGGCTCGTGAGGTGAGGGAATTGCGCAACCGGGCAATACCTTATGTGAAGATCCTTTGGAGCAATCATGAGGAGCGAGAGGCCACTTGGGAGCTTGAGACGGCGATGCGGGATACCTACCCTTCCCTGTTCGAGATTCCTGATTGAGGTACGCAGGTTTACTTTCCTTTTGTTTCGAGGACGAAACTCCCTTTTAGTGGGGGAGGATGTGGAGACCGTAAACCCCGTACAGTTTTCCGACTGAATCTACAGTTGAGAACACCTATTGTTGGTGTATCTGGCCCAAGGTGCATCAAAGAGGTGCTACTGTTGGACCTGAGATGTATCTTTTACTGTTTTGGCCTTCGGCTGTGTTTGCCAAAATTTCGGGAAGGATTTTGGCCAAACAGATGTTAGAATTGGATTCAGCACGGAAAAACACTTGAAAACGGCTATTTGTTTGCCAAATTTGGAGTCCGGATGACCAAAAACGGGCTACCGGAAGTTTCCTGGGTTTTCTGGTGCATGGGGGGTGACCGTGGACCGGCCAGCGCCACGTGGCGGCTCGGGATTGGGTCGGCCCACACGCCTGGTCCACGGGATAGGCGCGCGGGTGCATGGACCGCGAGGCGGGCCACGTGGCACCGCGGGATTGGCGGGCGCGCGCGGCTCGGTCCAGGGAAAAAGGGCGGGCGGCGCGTGGACCGGGAGCAGGGCGCGTGGCAGCCGCCCATTGGTGGGCCTTTGTGCACCCGGCCCACGGAGGCCTTAGGCGGTGAGCGGGGACGGCGGAGCGGCCGACGCGTTGCAAGGCGCCACGCGTCGCCACCCGCGTCGCCCCGCCGCTGTAGCGAGGGGGGCACGCGGCGCGCGCTCGGGGGCCCCGCACGGCCGTACCCTGTTCTGGGGGTACGTGGCGGGCGTCCAGGCGGGTTGGACGGCGGCTGGTCCGACCCGGGCCGCGCCGAATCAATCCGGGTTATTAGATTTGAACCCGGGAACCCATTAAGCCCTATTTAGGTTAGTTTATCCGATTTAACCCCATTTTTCACCATTTTCCTGTGGGAATTTCACTGTGAGCTCTGAAGAAGAATTATTCCCCTGCCAGAGACCTTTCCAACAGTAGCTTCCCGGATTTGTGGTGGTGCACGGTTTCCGAGGTTGGCCGTTTTCCGGCGCGGCGCGCTTAGTTCATCTTCGACCCGTTTTGCGTCTTCTCGGTGCGCAGACTCTCCTGGCTTTATCCGACACCCGATTTCGACGATTTTTGCGCCGTTGGACTCACGACAGGTAGGACTTGGATTTTGATATTCAGAGTTTTCCCAAATTCTTTTCGGATTTTGGAGGTATTTGAGCGTTCTGTTGCCTCTCTTTCTTTGCGGATTTTTGGACAGCGACACAGTGTTTTGGCCATATCTTCGCGTACCGACATCGGATCTGAGTGATTCAAGAGCCTAAATTCATCTACTCTTCGCGAGGAATCTGCTGGATTTTTCTCAGGACTTTAGGAGATTGCCTCGAAGGTGAGAACCTTCTCTCTTTCCGAATGTTGATCTGGGGAAATTTCTACAGTTGGGTTGGAGGTTATTTTCTTGCCGGATTTATATCTCAGCGTAGAAAACTCGGATTTGGATGTGCAGGTAGTCGTTTCGAAGCTATCGACGCGTAGATCGCGGGGATATTTTATTTGGATTTTTCTGAGGACTGTGAGCAGGTGATTTTTGCCCATCTTTGCAGCTGAATTATTGTTTGTTAAATTTGGCAGTTCTGGAGGAATACATGTATAGTGACAGCTCGGTTTTTGTACCCAGGAGCAGTGTGGACTGCGCGGGACCTTGTGGACTTTGTGTAGCTACCATTTTTGGTATTATCAGCTGTAGGACTTTTGACAGCTCGACTGATCAGGTGGGTGGTTGTTGTACTCCTCTCTTTGGTATGCCACTAGGAATGTCAGAGTGCCCTTAAATTGAAGATGCTAAATATGTGATTGGTAGACTTGCATGCTTTAGGGAATTAATTATTAGTAATCAGATCCTTGATCAACTGTCGTTAGAATGATCACCTATTTTAATCGCATACTTAATCTGGACTGTATGCTTTGAGACAAAATAGTAACTGTGGGCTGCAAAACTAATAATTTCTCTTATAAGACTGTCACTCTAGCTCACGTCGCTCTATATTGCTTATTCTTGGAAATTGGACAAATGTTGGAACAATGCATGATTAAACGGGTCACCTAATATTGTCATCTTTTACTGCTACACTATCCTTTGGGACTTGACTTAGGAGAAACCATGCATTTATTCTTGTATTCCCCTATTATTGATAGACTCGAGGCATAGTTGCTCGGATTCGAGCGGGTGTTGGACAGTGTAGTCAGGTATTGGGGGATTTGGGACAGGTTGGGTTTTTGACAGGGGGTTGCGGCGACCACGGATCTTGGGTGGTTGACCGGGTTGTTACTATTGCATCAGATTGGGTGTTTTGGGGATCGGGCTTTCTTTAGTGGAGGGTTTTTCCCACTTCATTGAGTCTCGATCCAGTCCTGCTATATCAGGTTACTTGTGGCTACTTACTTTCCTCGTGTGGGTCGCTCCCCACGAGTGCGACTCCGGAGTGCGCGGCTGACAGACGTCGAGTCCTGGGGACTCCTTGCTTCGGTGTTATGCGTAGGCTGGCATACCCGAGGTGGCAGAGCAGGCAGTGCCAGTGTCCACTGGCGGTCAGATTGGGTCATCTTGACAGGCTTCTGATACAGAGGCATACGTTGTCATCCCGGTTGGTTTAGCATGTAGAGGCATATTAGGGGTAGCACTTCGTCTGTGGTCACTCTTATTGCACTCCCCTTTTCTTTCCCTCCCCTTTTTGCCTCTGTTTTTCCTGGTGGGCATACCTGAGCTGAGGCTTTACCCACTAGGGGAGGCTACTGTTTATAGTAGTACTTACCCCCATTGTTTCTCTTGTTTCTTTCTTTCCCTTGTTTGCAGAGTCCTCAGTGGGAGTTGCTGGGCCGTCAGCAACTGAGCGGGGCAAGCGCAGCGCGGACTAGATAGAGAGTATCCCGCGGGCTGGAGCTGGAGATTTTGGGTACCTGGACTTCTCAGACAGTTTTTAGTTACTTTCTTTTGAGACTGGCTTCTGCCAGCTGTGTATATTTTAGTAGTGAGTTGGGAGAGACATCTGTAGTATATTTTACTGTTGTACCTTTCACTTCCAACTTCTGTCTGAGATACAGTAGTTTTAGTTTAGCTCTGATTACTTTATACTCTGTTATTATTATTTCTTATCTGAGCAGGTTACCGACGCTTCGTGTGTGTGGGAAATACCGCATGCACGGCGGATCTGTGGACGGGCCCGGGTTCTGGTTTACACCCGGGGCGTGACATTAAGCGTGCTAGAGCTAGAGTTCTAATAGTGTAGATCAAGCCTAATGGAATCGGTCATCGAATTGGATGTCTCATCATAGAAAACAACTTAATTACAAAGACGAAGACTTCTATATTTTTGGAACTACAGAAGCATACTCTATATATATATATATATATATATATATATATATATATATATATATATATATATATATATATATAGAGAGAGAGAGAGAGAGAGAGAAGAGAGAGAGAGAGAATGATCTAGTGGGCCCTGAATGAAAAGATATGTGGTTAGGATGATAGTGGGCCCCTTAAGTTTAGTGAGTGGTTAGTGAAATAGAATGATCTAAGAAATAAAAATAATCAAAGAGATAGATCTAACGGAAGGAATGAAAATAATCAAAGAGATAAATCTAACGGTGGAAAACTTGATAGCACCAAATGCTTTGTTCTATCAATAGTATAGTAGTCGGATTATGTGTGTGGTGTGTGTGTGTGTGTGTGTGTGTGTGTGTGTGTGTGTGTGTGTGTGTGTGAGAGAGAGAGAGAGAGAGAGAGTCCGACTACTGTGATTGTAAAAGCACCAAACAATTGGTACTTACAAGTTTTCTACCATTAAATCAATCATTTTGACTAATTTCATCTCTTAGATTATACTATTCCATCAATTACTCACTATAATTCCAACCACTATCATTCTAACCGCAAATTTCTTCATCCAAGGACAAAAAACCTACAAGCACCAATGACTCGATACTTTTAAAAGCATAGGAACTCAATTCTATGTGTGTGTGTGTGTGTGTGTGTGTGTGTGTGTGTGTGTGTGTGTGGTGTGTGTGTGTGTGTGTGTGTGTGTGTGTGTGTGTGTCCGGCTGGAATACTATCGATAGCACTAAGCAATTGGTGTTACCAAGTTTCTAGCCCTTGGATGAAAAGATTGTGGTTGGAATTATAGTGGTCCCTAGCCTTAAAATTTTTACTATTCAACCAACCATCTACTAAACCTTAGGGAACTACTATCATACTAACCGCACATCCTTTAATCCAATTGCTAAAAAATTGGTAGCATTGGTGCTATCGATAGCACCAAGTCATTGGTGTTACCAATTTTTTAGCATATATCTTGGTGCTACCAATTTTTTAGCAATTGGATTAAAGGATGTGTGTGTGTGTGTGTGTGTGTGTGTGTGTGTGTGTGTGTGTGTGTGTGTGTGTGTGTGTGTGTGTGGTGTGTGTGTGTGTGTGTGTGTATATATATATATATATATATATATATATATATATATATATGCTGGCTGGAATACTATCGATAGCACCAAGTCATTGGTGCTACCAATTTTTTAGCAATTGGATTAAAGGATGTGCGGTTAGGATGATAGTGGTCCATAGGATTTAGTGAGTGGTTTGTTGAATAGTAAAAATTCTACGAGACCAGTATAATCCCAACCACACATCCTTTCATCCAATGGCTCAAAATTTGGTAGCACCAATTGCTCAGTGCTATCGATAGTATTCCAGCCGGACTATATATATATAACTAGACTACTATACTATTGATAGCACCAAATCATTGGTGCTATTAAGTTTTTAGCCTTTGGATTAAGAAATGTGTGGTTAGGATGATAATAGGCCAGTAGGGTTTAGTGGGTGGTTGGAAAAATAATATGATCTAAGGGATGAAAATGATCAAAAAAATAGATCCAACGATAAAAAAAACTTAATAGTACCAAATACTTGGTGTTATCGATAATATAGTAGTCCGAATATATATATATATATATATATATATATATATATATATATATATATATATATATATATATATATATATATATATATATATATATTGAATAATTTTTAATAATTGAGAATAGGACTTATGTTCGCAACGAGCGCACAAACTAAACAAAATCAATTGGCGATCACGACACAAAAGTAAATCCAAAAATGCACGACAGAAAGATAACATACGGATTTACGTAAAAATCCCTTTTTAGAAAAAAATACCACAGGTGAAAACGCAAAGGTTTCACTATATAGAAAAGAGAGAATACAAAAGTTCTATTTCGTACAACTTCGCTCGATCTATCTAGGGCAAACAAAAAAGGGAAAAATTAGGATTTTTTCTTAGCGGATCGGATCCATACCACAGACATCCACAAAATTTCTTGTCGCACCGCGAAGTCGTCGGCGAACCGGAATCATAATATCGAAGCGATTTCAGAGTCACATCTGGCAAATCTCCACCTTAACTCGAAATTCCCTTTAAATAAAAACATCAGTAATAACTCTCCACCTTTTCCACAAGCCCCTAAGGGCACTCCAATCAATAAGCAATGATAATCAAGTCCAAGTAGTGCTTGAACTTGACATACGGAAGAGGCTTTGTCAACATATCAGCTGGATTCTCCAATGTGCTAATCTTTTTCACCGCAATGTTACCTTGAGCAAAAACTTCGCGAACTAAGTGATACCTGATGTCAATATGCTTTGTTCTCTCATGAAACATTTGGTCCTTTGTCAGATAAATAGCACTCTGACTATCGCAAAATACTGTAACTTTTTCAATGCTTATGCTTAATTCATTGAATAAGCCTCTCAACCATATACCTTCCTTCACAGCCTCTGTAATTGCCATGTATTCAGCCTCCGTCGTGGATAATGCAACCGTGGGTTGTAAGCAAGCTCACCAACTAACTGCACATCCACCAAGTGAGTAAACATAACCGGTAAGCAACCTTCTTTTATCAAGATCTCCTGCATAATTAGAATCTACAAAACCGGTTAGGCTTGCTTCAGACTTCCCAAATTCCAAACATACATCTGTAGTACCTCGCAAATACCTCAAAATCTATTTCACAGCTTGCCAATGTTGTTTTCCTGGATTTGCCATGTATCTGCTTACCACACTAACGGCATGCGCAAGATCTGATCTCGTACAGACCATAGCATACATAATGCTTCTGACTGCGCTGGCATAAAAAACTCGTTCCATGTATGCTTTATCATCATCTGTTCTCGATGCTAAATCTGTTCCTTTACACAGAACCGCTCCAAAACACACTGAATGTATGTCTTCTGAGACAACTGTAGTTTCTTTGCATTTCTGTTCCGTTTTATATTCATGCCAAGTATCTTCTTCGCTGCACTTAAATCCTTAACATCAAATTCAGATTTCAGCTGATCTTTAAGTTCATTAATGTTAGCCATGTTCTTAGCAGCAATTAGCATATCATCCACGTAGAGTAGAAGATAAATGAAAGAGCCATCAATTTGTTTCTTTATATAGATACAACTATCAAAATTGCTCTATGAAAATCATGACTAATCATAAAAGAATCAAACCTCTTATACCATTGGCTTGGAGATTGCTTTAACCCATAAAGCGTTTTCTTCAATCTGCAAACATGATTTCCTTTTCCCTCAACTGTGAATGCCTCAGGCTGCTGCATATAGATCTCTTCCTCTAATTCGCCATGTAGAAAAGCTGTCTTCACATCTAATTGCTCAAGTTCTAGATCATCCATGGCAACCAAACCAAGCAGAACTCTAATGGATGTATGCTTTACCACTGGTGAGAAGACATCATTGTAGTCGACACCTGGAATTTGACTGTATCCTTTTGCCACCAATCGAGCCTTGTATCTGATACTCTCAGCTCCCTGTGTGCCTTCTTTCTTCTTCAACACCCATTTACATCAAACAGCTTTCTTTCCTTTAGGAAACTTCACTAAATCCCAAGTCTGATTCTTATGAAGAGATTCCATCTCTTCCTCCATAGCGAGCATCCACATAGCGGAATCAGTACACGAGACTGCCTCTGTGTAAGTAGATGGCTCCTCAAGTGCATCTGTTTCTTGTGCAGTCACAAATGCATAGGCCACCAGATCCGTGTCTTCATATCTCTATGGTGGTCTGATCTGCCTCCTCGGTCGATCTCTGGCTATAGAGTGTGTGTCTGTCTGTGGTGGTGCCTGAGGCTCCGCAGGAACAGAATCGCCTGAAGTGATACCTGATGCGGGAGTGATCTGAACTTTAGAGTTGGTTTGATACTCCAACTCGACAAATTTCTTTGTTGCATCTGCACTTGTATCTGTACCTGTATCACAAGGAACATGCGACTCCTCTTGTCACGCCCCGGAGGTCTCAAGATAAGCGGAAAACGTGTATTATTATTTTTTTTTTTTTTTGAAATCGAACAACCAGATGAGAATGACCTCGCCTACCGGTGCGTGACAGACCCGCCACACATACAAATTCACTCTGCAAACGGACAGAGTCTCCTTTGTACATGCACGGCGTCTCGACTACATTTACGATAATAACATCACACGGCATTGAACACACAGTCACAATAACTAAGTACAACATGTATTAAGAAAAGCCTATGAGTTCGCAAACGGTGTCCACACGACACCCAAGTCTTTAAAACATCTAACATTCACACTTAGGCGGCTATACTATTTTGAAAGGATAAATTCCCCGGAGTTTTCAAAGTGGTGTCCACACGACACCCTATTTTTGAAAAGCGTTTTCGAAATTCTTTTACGTTGTAAAACAGCCGCATGAATAATGTAAAACACAACCATAACCAAACATTCAATTACATGTCCACATATCCAGCATGATCCACATATCCACACAAAATACGAAAAGGTAAACGAGAGAGGTAACCAAATAAAAGTTTAACCAAACGGCCTCATACGGCCGAACCTAGAGTCCGCGAAGCCTCACCACCGTACCGCTATACTCACTTAGTTGGACCTGTCACGGAGTGGGTAAAGTCAGTGACAAATAAAGTAGATGCTTAACAATAATAAACAAGGGTTTAGAACAAGTTACACCGCACCGGAACCTTCGCTATCCGACGCCCTGAAGTTACATTAGTCATGTTATTTGTTTTAGTTTCACACCGTCACGTCAGGGTAGGTCGACTGCCTCCCCACGGGACATTTGATGCTCTAACCCCTTCACGATGCGTGGCGGAACACGTTTGGCCATCGTGAAGTGGTCCCCAATCAACACGCGTGGGGCACACGGGTCCTACAGACCACTTCTCCGGAAAAGTACACCATTGCGGGGGCCTATTCCGCCGGTGTACGTGCAGCATTCAAAAAGGGATGCCGGAATCGGCGTGGATTAATTATAACAAAAAGCGAAGGGTTAAAACATTAGCACCTCTCATCTACTTTATTAACCGGTTAGCAAAAAAACTTTAGTGATACATTGCACTCAATGCACTTACAGCACTTGATGCAAAAGAACCCACCTGGTTGAAGATATACGACCGCTCCCGTGACCCTCCTAAGCAATCGGAACTCCTCGCGGCCTACTAGAATATCCAAGATTACAAATTAACACCTTACCCTAATCAGGTAACATCAGTGGTCCCAACCACTGCAACGATGAACCCACCAAAACCGAAATCACTACACCTAGAGGACTGCGACGTAAATCGAAAACCAACATATCAAAACCGTCAAGTAAAACCGAAAACTACTAACGAAAAACCAACGAAACTCAATTCTCAACTGGTAGCCGACTCGGGACGCTAGTGATTAAACCAGGAAGATCCCGACGGCGAAAACGATGAGAAAGGAGACCCGACGGCGCGCCCCCGACGACTTCGTCGAGGCGCGGAGCGTCGGCGAAAATAGCACCCGACATAATAAAATAGTGACCAAAAAGATCCTAGGTGGCCATGCCAAGAAAACCACGGAAATAACGATCCCAAAGGCGAAAACAGCGCTCAAAACGGTGGAAAAAGGGCAAAAACGGAGCTACCGAACTTCCGGCTGTCGGATGGTGCACAGGCCGGGGCGTGGACCGGGTTCAGCGCTCGGTGGAGGCGGCGGCATGCGCCGGGTGCACGCAGGAGGCGTGCACCGCGCATCTTGGGCCGGGCCGGTGCACGACACAAGCGTGCACCGGGTCTGCGCTTCCCGGGTGAGGAAGCGTGCGCCGGGTGCACGCCTAGAGCGTGCACCGCGCAGGCCGGTGCACGGTTGCGTGCACCGGGTCCGCGGCTTCCGCGCCGCTGGCGTGCGCCGGGTGCACGCCTTAGGCTGTGGACCTCCCTGTACGGACAAGCCCAGTAACCCTAATTTCCGCGGTTTTTCACCGTTTTCGCTCCCGTTTCGCGATTTCTTCTCCGTTTTCGCTCCCGTGCGACTCCGGCGAAGACCCCGCGACCACGGTAACGGCGGCGGCAGCCTCCCGTTAAAAAAAAAACGGCGGCGGCGGCCTCCCGTTAAAAAAAACGGCGGCGGCGGCCTCCCGGTAACCCACTATGATCTAACGAACACCCACAAAAATCTCCGAATAAATCCGCGATAAATCTAACGACTAACCGACGATCGACGAACAACCAAAACGTCGATCGAAAACTCGATCAAAAGACCGATTAAAAACCACCGATTAAATCCGGTAAAAATCATCGATCAAGAACGAGAATAAAACATTGATCAAAAGCCAACAAAAATCCGTGATCGATGTACCAACTAAAACGACCTTACAAGAACACGGACGATCAAAGAACCGATCTTGCCCCTTCGCGGCGTTGGAGATCCGGATCCGCTCCCCGTAGATGATGGCGTCTCGTTCTCCGGTCTCCGGACGTCAATCGGGGCGATCGGGTTCCTCCGCTTCTTCTTCTTTTCTTCCGGTTAGGGTTCCTTATTTTTCCTTTTCTTTCCGCTCTTACGGCTAGGGTTTCGTATTCTCTCTTTTCTTTTCTTAACGAGGGGGAGGAAAAAATACTTATATTATCTATTTATCCTAATTATTTATTTTCCTTAATTTTCTGTTATTTCCCCAAATCATACGTAGAGAAAAATCTCTTTTTCCGTCACCGGATGATTAATTAGCTAATTTAATTAATTAATTATCCACACGGGATAATCCCCATTATCCCGAACGGGTGCAAGATATTTTGCACGGATTCCGATGCGCGACTAATCACCGCATCACTCAAAATCTCGTTTCGGGGGTTCCCGACATCGGATTTCCGATCCGATCGCACCGTCGGTCACTATTTTTCGCGCTCTTCCGCAGAAAAATACAAGCACCACACACACCGACCGACGAACCAAAAGTAATATTCCCGGAGTACTAAAAGGACACTAAAATAGAAGGAGGGTTAAATATTACAAAATACCGTGTCATTACACCACTCACACTTTATAAAAAGTTTCGTCCCCGAAACTTAAATACAACCCTCGCCAAACAGCTCGGGAAAACACTCCCTCATTTTCGATTCCAGCTCCCACGTCGCCTCGCGTTCCTCGTGGTTGCTCCATTGGACCTTCACGTAGGGGATGGTCCGGTTTCGCAGTTTCTTGTCCTCTCGCGCCAGAATCCGCACCGGTGTTTCTTCAACAGTTAAATCCTCCTGAAGCTTGATCGTGGATATGTCCGGGCGTGAGAGGGGTCGGGAAGGTACCTCCGAAGCATCGACACGTGGAACACGTTGTGTACTCGGTCTAGGCTTGGCGGCAAGGCCAAGCGATAAGCCACCGGACCCACGCGTTCTAGGATCTCAAACGGTCCCACGTACCTCGGACTTAATTTCCCTCTCAGGCCGAAACGTCGGGTCCCTTTCGAAGGCGACACTCGCAGCAACACGTGCTCGCCCACTGCGAATTCCAACTCTCGTCGCCTGCGGTCTGCGTAACTTTTCTGTCTGCTCTGGGCGGTCAGCAGTCGCTGCCTGATGAGGCGCACCTTTGCCTCGGTTTCATCGACCAAATCCGGTCCCAACCATTTACGCTCTCCCAAGTCATCCCAGCATAAAGGCGACCGATAGCGGCGCCCGTACAAAGCTTCGTATGGCGCCATCTTAATGCTGGCTTGGTAACTGTTATTATAGGCGAATTCCACAAGTGGCAGGTATTGAGACCATCCGTCGCCCAGGTCTAGCACGCATGCCCGCAGCATGTCTTCAAGGATCTGGATCACCCGCTCTGATTGTCCGTCGGTTTGCGGGTGAAAGGCCGTGCTGAAATGCAGCTTAATCCCCATTGCTCGCTGCAAACTTTGCCAAAAATTCGACACAAACCGCGTGTCTCTGTCCGACGTGATGGATGTCGGTACACCATGCAATCTCACTATCTCATCTATGTAGGTTCGTGCCAGCCGCTCCCGTGTCCACGTCGTATGTATCGGCAGGAAGTGGGCGGATTTCGTCAAACGGTCCACTATGACCCATATCGCGTCGTGCCCTTGGGATGACCTCGGAAAACCAGTCACGAAATCCATCGTGATCATCTTCCACTTCCACTCCGGCACGGGCAACGGCTGCAACTTTCCTGCTGGACGCTGGTGTTCAGCCTTCACCTGTTGGCATACCTGGCAGTGTGCCACGAATCGAGTCACATCTTCCTTCATCTTGGGCCACCAGAAGGTTTGTTTGACATCCTTGTACATCTTTGTTCCCCCGGGGTGCACCGCATAAGGGCGGTATGCGCCTCCCTCAAGATCTCTTCCTTGAGTTCCGGTAGATCCGGCACACAGATTCGTCCCCGAAAACATATGGTGCCATTAGCATTCATCGCGAAATCGCCTTCTTGGTCCGTGGGTAACCTATCTCGCACAAATTGTAGCTGGGTATCCATCGACTGCCCTTCACGGATTCTGTCCAATAGGGTCGGTCGGACCACCAGGGTTAGAAGTTATGCGACTGTACCTGCCGGTACCACTTCTAGCCTCAATTGTGAAAATTCCGCAATCAAACGGTCCTGTTGGGTGAGGGCGTTCGTCGCTGATTCTACCGTCTGCCCTTTGCGGCTCAAGGCATCCGCTACCACGTTCGCCTTCCCAGGGTGGTAATGGATGGTTAAATCATAATCTTTTAATAATTCGAGCCACCGCCTTTGTCGTAAATTCAGCTCCTTCTGAGTGAAAAGATACTTTAAGCTCTGATGGTCCGAATACACGTTGCAGTGTGTTCCATACAAGTAGTGCCTCCATAACTTGAGGACGAATACAATCGCTGCAAGCTCCAGATCGTGCACGGGGTAGTTCCTCTCGTACTCCTTGAGTTGCCTCGACGCATAGGCTATAACCCTACCCCGTTGCATGAGCACGCCGCCGAGACCGTTTCGCGACGCATCGCAGTACACCTCGTAGTCCTCGTCGGGTCCCGGTAGAGCGAGCACCGGGGCTCGCGTCAACTTGTCCTTGAGTTCTTCGAAACTCTTCTGGCATTGCTCCGTCCAGATGTACTTTTCTCCTTTACGGGTCAGGCGAGTGAGGGGCAAAGCTATCTTGGAGAAGCCTTCCACGAAGCGTCTATAATACCCTGCTAGTCCCAAGAAGCTTCTAATCTCAGTCACCGTCGTCGGTCTGGGCCAGTCGGTCACCGAATCAATCTTCTTTGGGTCGACCGCAACCCCAGCAGCCGACACGACATGCCCCAGGAAGTCCACCTCGCGAAGCCAAAACTCACACTTTTTGAGTTTGGCGTAGAATTTCTGTTCCCGTAAAGTTCGGAGGACTTCGCGTAGATGCTCTTCATGCTCCTCATCCGTACGGGAATAGATGAGGATGTCGTCAATGAAGACTACTACGAAAACATCCAAGAAGGGTTTAAACACCCTGTTCATCATGTCCATAAATATCGCCGGGGCATTTGTGAGCCCGAACGGCATTACGGTGAACTCGAAGTGACCATAGCGAGTCCGGAATGCTGTCTTCGGAATGTCCTCGCCCCTAACTCGGAGCTGATGGTAACCGGTGTGATGATCCAGACTCCCGCAGGAACTGTGCAACATTAAACAGTGACTGCGGGGAGCTTGTACAGTGCAACAGAGCTTGTAGAATCGAAATTGGACATTTAATATGGACTCTGCGCGAAAATCGGAGCAAATGGGATTTTCTGGGAGCTTTTTGTAAAATTTCGGATGAGAATTTGGCGAAACGGACGGCGGATTTGGACTCAGCGCGCGAAAACGGTCAAAATGGTATATTTACTTTATTTTTCGGCACAAATTACTGTTCACGCCGGAATTACTGTTCCGGCGGCCGGCGGCGACCGGCGAGCGGCGGCGGGCGGCGGCGCGCGGCGGCGGGCAGCGGCGCAGCGGCGGCGCGGGCAGCGCGGGCAGGCTCGGGCAGGGGGCGCTGGTGCGCGGTCCACGGCTGGTCGTGCACCGGGTGCACCGAAAGTTCCAGCTGCCACGTGGCAGCTTCCCATTGGCTGGCCGGCTTCTAGAAGGCACGTGGGCAGCTGACACGTGGCGCGATCCTATTGGCCGACATCTTCCGGAAGACCCGGAGCGCGGACCGGCCGTGCACCACGTGGGACACGTGGCAAATTCTGATTGGCCCTTGCACCGCTGTTTCCTGTTCTGTGGCCACGTGGCGCAATACGGTTGGCCCGTTTCGGTGTTTCCTGTTTGGATCCAGATCCCGTGTGGGAATATTCCCTTTGGCCCACTATATAAGAGTCCCCCACCCCCCTCTCTTTGCACCTCGTTTTGCGTGCCGAGGAGAGAGAATCAGAAAAAGTTCCCTCTACGAAAGTTTTTCCTCTCTCTCTCCTCTCTCTCTCTCTACAATCTCAGGATTTTAGGAGTTACAGATAGCAAGATATCTGCGACGCGGCGCACTGCGACGATTTTCTTTTTAGGCCCATTTTCCGTCGCAGTTCCGTCGAAAATTCACTGCGGGCTAACCAGGTGGAATTTTTGGACGATTTTTGCGGCAGCGCGACCGTAAGAGGTAGGGCTTCGATTTCCGTGTTGATCATTTTGCTCCGTTTCGTACTTTTGGCACAGTTTTCAAGTCCTCTTTGACCCCCCTTTTTACTGTGATGGTTTTTGGACAGCACCGACTTCTCCGATTTTTATCTTGACGTAGGAGCATCAGATCGAGGCGTTTTAAGAGTCGATTTTGATCTACTCTTCGCGAGGAACGCAACCGTGATTTTTCTGGGATTTTAGGAGCTCATTTTAGAGGTGAAAAATTCCTCTTTTCCCGTGCTGTCTGAAAAACAGCAAATACTGTACTTTTTTGGGATTTGTATTTATACCGGAAGCATTGATTTGCAGGATTTGAGGACTGTGGACAACCAGGAGACTACCTGGGGTGTTGTTTGAGCTGTTCGAGGTGGGCGGTTGTTGCTTACCTCATTTTTGACAAGCTCACTGGGATTACTAGAAATCCCCTAAAATATGACAATTAATGAGAACCATTGGGACAACTAACAGGACTACTAACAGGACTACTAACAGGACAACTAACAGGACAATTAATGAGAACCATTGGGACAAATTAATATGACAAATGACAAGGACCGCTGGGACAAACTCCCCTAAAATTTAATATAACCCCACAAATGATATGATGACTTATATTGGGACACTGTGATTGAGACAAAGGCTATGATCTCGCATGCAAATGACTTTTATTCAGTAAATCAATTGTTTTAAACCTTTGACACTATTTTACAACTTTTAAAAATAAAGACAGTTGCATGCATGCCCGGACATCAGGTAAGGCCACTATTCATTGCTACACTATCATATTGGGATTTGAACATGTTTCATTGTTGTCCTTTGCATTCATATGTTGTTGCTCAAGTGTGAGCAGGGGTTTGGGATAGTGTAGCCAAGGTTGTGCTAGATTGTGGACTTGTGGGGTATTGCGGTGACCGCGGACAGTAGGCGGTTGACCAGATGTTTATCCTTGCATCAGATTGGGGTTGAGTTTGGTTTATTTATTGCATCAGTTGGGGATTGGGTTTCTATAGTGGATGGAGTTTCCCACTTTGATCATGGTTATGATCCAGTCCTGCTATATTGAGACATGTGCTACAGAGATACTTGTGATACTGATGACAGAGATATTTTACTCGTGTGGGTCGCTCCCCTCGAGTGCCACTCCGGAGGTGTGCTTTCTCGGACCCAGCCGTGTGTGCCGGTCTGATACTTATGTTGGGATGCGAGCCGTGTGAGCCGATCCCGCGGTTTCGAGCCGTGTGTGCAGATTCCGCTGAGCAGGCAGTACCAGTTGTTTCTGGTGACTAGATTGGGTTTATTTGGACAGATACTATTTCTGATGCATGCATACAGTTTTGACAGCATAATAGTGGTAGTTTTCCTGTTTCAGCATCTTATGTATCTTACCACTTCCCCTTTTCCCTTTTGCCTCTAGTAGTCCTAGTGGGTGCGTCAGAGTTGAGGTTTTACCCACTAGGGGAGGCTGCTGGTTTATCTGGTAGTTCTCACCCCCATTGTTGTTTTCTGTTTCTTTCTTCTCCTTTATTTTGCAGAGTCATCTGCGGGAGCTGCTAGGCCATCGGCAGCTGATCGAGGTAAGGGGATCGCTGAATAGATAGATCTCCTGTGAGGCTGAGAGCTATTAGACAGATATTGTACCCTTCACTCAGACTGTGATATTCTCCTTTTATTTTGGGTCTGGCTTCCGCCAGCTGGTTGTACTATTTTAGTGAGCTGGGAGATTATTGTACATATTACAGCTTGTATTTGTATTTCCAGTCTGAGATACTATGTGGTTCTTCTATTTCAGCTCTGTATTATGCTCTTTTGTACATTTTATATCTGAGCAGGTTACCAGCGCTTCGTGTACGCGGGAAATCCCGTGTGCACGGCGGATCTGTAGACGGGCCCGGGTCCTGATTTGCACCCGGGGCGTGACAGATTAAGTTGGTATCAGAGCTTAGGGATAGTTCAGTTGGGACTTAGGAAACCCTAGGCTTTTGGCAGACCCTAGGATAATAGGGCATGAGAGACGTGGCATTTTGCGAAAGTCGTCGATTTATTTTGTTTGACTCTTCCAGTGAGAGAAGAGGGATCGACATAGCCTATTTCTGGTGGACAGTTATGTTGGCTGCAGACAACATAAAGTCACAGGAATAGGGGAATGTCTTTGACTTTCGCTAGATTGGGTCGTGTGGGGTCCCGATACTGAGTGTGGTTTCTTGTGGTAGGATGCCTCCGCGACGTAGGATGTTGACGCGTTCTCAGCCTGATTCCCCTGAACCCGATCAGGAGGAGTCCGGGCAGGGCCAGCAGAGCGAGGTGCAAGAGCTGCAGGCCCAGATGGCCCAGATGTCAGAGGCTGTTCGGCGTCAGGAAGAGGCTATGGGTCGGCTGACGCAAATGTTAGAGCAGAGGGCTCAGCCTGTTGTAGCACCTTCAGAGAATTCTCCCGTACCTTCTTCCCCTGCTGTGAATCCTCCAGTTGTACCGGTGACCCCGGCATCCCCTGTTACTCGGGGTACTGGTGGACAGCCGACTGGGCTGACAGGATCTCTGACCCCGGCAGAGCAGCGGGGAGTGGTGGACCTGTTGATGAGGTTTCGTCAGTTTGACCCACCCCATTTTTCGGGGCAAAGTACTGAGCCGTGGGAGGCAGAGTCGTGGATCACGGCGATGGAGCGACGTTTTGAGACGTTATTTATCGAGGAGCGATATCAGGTGGTATTGGCGACAAACTTTTTGGAACACAACGCCGAAGCTTGGTGGCGGCGTGTTCGACCGGCTGGTCCGCCTGGGGCTCAGCTCCTGACCTGGGCGGAATTCCGCAATCTCCTTCTTGGGGCTTTCTTCCCGGAAAGCGTCCGGCAGAGGTTGGAGGAACAGTTGAGAAACCTCCGACAAGGAGATCGGCCCGTACACGAGTACATTGCCAATTTCAATCAATTGTTGGCATGTGTACCGAACGTGGCCAGGGACGAGGCGCACCGGATCTACATGTTCGAGCGAGGATTGCGCCGGGACCTTTTTCAATTGGTTCGCTCGCGTAGGTTGCAGACCTTGGAGGCCTCGATGGAGCAGGCACTCTACGTTGAGTGCGGGGAGGTAGTAATGGGGGAGGTAGCTCCAGCTCCCGTAGTGATCCCGGGGGCGAAGCGACCGGCACCGGAGGTTGGGGGACAATCTAGTTCGTGGAGGCCGCCACGACCGCCGCAGCCACAGTTCCCCGGCCAAGGACGGTCCGAGCGACGAGGGCCTGGTGGATCCCAGAAGCGGCAACAGCAGCAAAGATCACAGTCGTCGCAGCGTGGGTCGCAGCGGCAGCCTCAGCGACAGCGGCAGTCTCAACAGCAATCACGACAGCCACGGGCCCCCGGCAATTGTATTTTCTGCGGAGGTCAGCATTTTTCCAACACCTGCGACCAACGGTGGGGTCGCTGCTATAGATGTGGACAGCCCGGGCACATTCAAGCTTCGTGCCCCTTTTCGGCCCCCACCACCCCTTCTTCAGCATCTGCTCCATCTTCATCGCAGCAGCGGTCGACGGCTCAGCGGCCCTATGCTCCAGCAAGCAGACCATCTTCTTCCCATCCCACGGATTATCGCCCTCCAGCTCAGAGTGGGCGAGTGTATGCTGCGCAAGTAGAGGACTCTTCGGCAGCAGATCATGTGGTGGCAGGTATCACCTTGCTTTCTGGCATTAGGACTCGTACTTTATTTGATACAGGAGCATCGCATTCTTTTATTAGTAGATCATTTGCATCATTACATGGGTTAGAGGTAGGACTTTTGCCACGTGCATTAGAGGTTCAGATTCCCGATCACACCTTGCACGTGGAAGAGTGTTGTTGGTCCTGCCCGATGCAAATCGAGTCCTGGATTATGCCAGTAGACCTGTTGGTCTTGAGACAGCTGAAGGACTTCGATGTGATCCTCGGAATGGACTGGCTGGCTCGGTACTTTGCGACTATTGATTGTGCCGCAAGAACCGTCACTTTTAGAGAGCCAGGCCAGGAGATGTTGGTATACCGGGGATGTCAGAGTGCTTTCTTTGCCTCTATGATTTCGACTTCCCGAGCGAGGCAGATGATCCGTCGAGGGTGTGTAGCCTTTTTGGCTAGTGTTGTTGAGGGGCCTACGGCGGCGCCGGAACTCGGGGATATCCCAATTGCCCGCGAGTTTCCGGATGTTTTTCCACCTGAGCTGACTAGCATGCCGCCAGATAGGGAGATTGAGTTTGTGATTGACGTAGTTCCAGGAACTGCGCCAATCTCAAAGGCTCCTTACCGGATGGCACCGGCTGAGTTGCGAGAGCTTAAGGCGCAACTCCAGATTTAATGGATAAGGGCTTTATTAGGCCGAGTGTATCGCCTTGGGGAGCGCCGGTGCTATTCGTGAAGAAGAAAGATGGGTCACTTCGACTTTGTGTGGACTATAGGGAATTAAACAAAGTGACCATCAAGAACAAGTACCCTTTGCCGCGCATCGATGATCTTTTTGATCAGCTGCAAGGGTCTTGTGTCTTCTCTAAGATAGATCTGCAGTCCGGTTACCACCAGTTGAAGGTGAAGGCCGAGGATATTCCGAAAACGGCATTTAGATCACGGTACGGGCATTATGAATTTACAGTTATGCCTTTTGGGCTAACTAATGCCCCTGCCGCATTCATGGATTTAATGAACCGGATCTTCCGACCATACTTGGATCGATTCGTAGTAGTGTTCATTGATGATATCCTGGTCTACTCCCGAAGTGATGCGGAGCATGAGGAGCACTTAAGGATTGTGCTGCAACTTCTGCGAGAGAAGAAGTTGTTTGCCAAACTGGCAAAATGCGAGTTTTGGCTTCGGGAGGTAGTTTTCTTGGGCCATGTGATTTCCGCCGCAGGTGTAGCGGTAGACCCGGCGAAAATTGAGGCAGTCCGGGATTGGCCCCGACCGACGACCGTTTCTGAGGTGCGTAGCTTTATGGGTTTAGCTGGGTATTATCGTCGGTTTGTGGAAGGCTTTGCGAAGCTTTCCACACCCCTCACTCGCTTGACGCGTAAAGGAGTGAAGTTTATCTGGAGTGAGGATTGTCAGAAGGAGTTTTGAGGAGCTAAAGAATAGATTGATGACCGCTCCTATCCTTTCCCTCCCTGTTATGGGGAAAGGATATGTGATCTACAGCGACGCATCACACAGTGGACTTGGTTGTGTGTTGATGCAAGAAGGGAGGGTAATTGCTTATGCATCAAGGCAACTCAAAGATTACGAGAAGAATTACCCTACCCATGACTTGGAGCTTGCTGCTGTAGTGTTTGCACTAAAGCTTTGGCGTCATTACCTTTATGGGGAGCACTGTGAAATCTACACCGACCACAAGAGCCTAAAGTACCTGTTCACGCAGAAGGAGCTGAATTTGAGGCAACGTAGGTGGTTAGAGCTATTAAAGGATTATGATGTAGATATTCTCTACCACCCAGGCAAAGCTAATGTGGTCGCTGACGCCTTGAGTAGGAGAGCGGTGCAAAGTTTGTCTATGTTGATCACAGACCAGGCACCGCTATTAGAAGAGATGAGACGGCTCGAGATAGAGGTTGTGTCCCCTGGGGTCTCTGCTAGACTGACATCTTTAGTCGTGCAGCCCACTCTGCTAGACAGGATCAAGGAAAAACAGAGTGAGGACCCCCACTTGACCAGGATTAGAGATCAAATTCCGAGTAATCAGTCTGGGGACTTTACGGTAGATGCCTCGGGAGTACTGAGGTACAGGAACCGAGCATGTGTGCCAGCGGATGCGGAGATCCGAGAGCAGATATTGCGAGAGGCCCATTATACACCTTATACCCTACATCCTGGTGGGACTAAGATGTATAAGGACCTCAAGGCACACTTCTGGTGGAAAGGCATGAAAAGGGATATCGGGAGATTTGTGGCTCAGTGTTTAACTTGTCAGCAGGTGAAAGCTGAGCATCGAGTGCCAGCTGGCAAGTTACAGAGTCTCCCAATTCCCCAGTGGAAATGGGACCACATTACGATGGATTTCGTGGTCGGATTGCCGAGGGCACAGGGAGGAGCAGACGCTATCTGGGTAGTCGTGGATCGACTTACCAAGTCGGCGCACTTTCTGCCCATGCAGACTACGTGGTCACTTGAGCGACTAGCCCAGTTATATCTGGATGAGATAGTGAGATTACATGGAGTACCAGCCTCCATTGTATCAGATAGAGACCCGAGGTTTGTTTCGCATTTCTGGAAAAGTTTGCAAACAGCCTTGGGGACTGAACTCAGGTTCAGTACGGCTTTCCATCCGCAGACTGATGGGCAGTCAGAGCGGACGATACAAATCCTGGAGGACATGCTTAGGGCTTGCGTCTTGGATTTCGGCGGAGGGTGGATTCGACACTTATCTTTAGCTGAGTTCGCGTACAACAATAGCTTTCAAGCGAGCATTCAGATGGCTCCGTTTGAAGCATTGTATGGACGCAAGTGTCGATCACCGCTTTATTGGAGTGACGTGGGCGAGAGGCGGACCTTGGGACCAGATGTCTTGATAGAGGCAGAAGAGAAGGTCCGAGTAATCCGACAGCATCTTCAGACCGCCCAAAGCCGACAAAGGAGTTATGCCGATGTTCGGCGACGAGACTTAGAGTTTCAGGTTGGTGATCATGTATTCCTGAAAGTCTCGCCGTCCAAAGGAATCAGGAGGTTCGGCATTCGTGGAAAGCTTAGCCCCCGATACATTGGACCCTTTGAGATATTGGAGCGTATCGGGCCAGTTGCCTACCGACTTGCACTTCCTCCGAGGCTTGCTGGTGTCCATAATGTATTTCATGTCTCTACTTTGAGGAAGTATGTCTTCGACCCATCGCACGTCATCGACTTCACACCGCTTGAGATCAGCGAGGATTTGAGGTATGAGGAGCGCCCACTGCGAATTCTGGATCGAGAGGTGAGAGAATTGCGCAATCGGGCCATTCCCTATGTGAAAATCCAATGGGGCAATCATGACGAGCGCGAGGCTACATGGGAGCTCGAGTCGGAGATGAGGGATGCTCACCCCTACTTATTCGAGACATCGGACTGAGTATTATTGTTTAGTCTCGTTTCGAGGACGAAACTCTTTTTAGTGGGGGAGGATGTGATGATCCAGACTCCCGCAGGAACTGTGCAACATTAAACAGTGACTGCGGGGAGCTTGTACAGTGCAACGGAGCTTGTAGAATCGAAATTGGATATTTAAAATAGACTTGCGCGAAAATCGGAGCAAATGGGATTTTCGGGAGCTTTCGGCAAAATTTCGGATGAGAATTTGGCGAAACGGACGGCGGATTTGGACTCAGCTCGCGAAAACGGTCAAAATGGTATATTTACTTTATTTTTCGGCACAAATTACTGTTCACGCCGGAAACTGTTCCGGCCGCCGGAATTACTGTTCCGGCGGCCGGCGGCGACCGGCGGCGGCGGCGGGCGGCGGCGGGCAGCGGCGCAGCGGCGGCGCAGCGGCGGAGCGCGGGGAGCGCGGCGCGGGCAGCGCGGGCAGGCGCGGGCAGGGGGCGCTGGTGCGCGGTCCATGGGCTGGCGTGCACCGGGTGCACCGAAAGTTCCAGCTGCCACGTGGCAGCTTCCCATTGGCTGGCCGGCTTCTAGAAGCACGTGGGAGGTGACACGTGGCGCATCCTATTGGCCGACATCTTCCGGAAGACCCGGAGCGCGGACCGGCACGTGCACCACGTGGACACGTGGCAAATTCTGATTGGCCCTTGCACCGCTGTTTCCTGTTCTGTGGACACGTGGCGCTTCCTGGTTGGCCCGTTTCGGTGTTTCCTGTTTGGATCCAGATCCCGTGTGGGAATATTCCCTTTGGCCCACTATATAAGAGTCCCCCACCCCCTCTCTTTGCACCTCGTTTTGCGAGCCGAGAGAGAGAATCAGAAAAAGTTCCCTCTACGAAAGTTTTTCCTCTCTCTCTCCTCTCTCTCTCTCTACAATCTCAGGATTTTAGGAGTTACAGATAGCAAGATATCTGCGACGCGGCGCACTGCGACGATTTTCTTTTTAGGCCCATTTTCCGTCGCAGTTCCGTCGAAAATTCACTGCGGGCTAACCAGGTGGAATTTTTGGACGATTTTTGCGGCAGCGCGACCGTAAGAGGTAGGGCTTCGATTTCCGTGTTGATCATTTTGCTCCGTTTCGTACTTTTGGCACAGTTTTCAAATCCTCTTTGACCCCCCTTTTTACTGTGATGGTTTTTGGACAGCACCGACTTCTCCGATTTTTATCTTGACGTAGGAGCGTCAGATCGAGGCGTTTTAGGAGTCGATTTTGATCTACTCTTCGCGAGGAACGCAACTGTGATTTTTCTGGGATTTTAGGAGCTCATTTTAGAGGTGAAAAATTCCTCTTTTCCCGTGCTGTCTGAAAAACAGCAAATATTGTACTTTTTGGGATTTGTATTTATACCGGGAGCATTGATTTGCAGGATTTGAGGACTGTGGACAACCAGGAGACTACCTGGGGTGTTGTTTGAGCTGTTCAAGGTGGGCGGTTGTTGCTTACCTCATTTTTGACAAGCTCACTGGGATTACTAGAAATCTCCTAAAACAGGACAATTAATGAGAACCTTTGGGACAACTAACAGGACTACTAACAGGACTACTAACAGGACAACTAACAGGACAATTAATGAGAACCATTGGGACAAATTAATATGACAAATGACAAGGACCGCTGGGACAAACTCCCCTAAAATTTAATATAACCCCACAAATGATATGATGACTTATATTGGGACACTGTGATTGAGACAAAGGCTATGATCTCGCATGCAAATGACTTTTATTCAGTAAATCAATTGTTTTAAACCTTTGACACTATTTTACAACTTTTAAAAATAAAGACAGTTGCATGCATGCCCGGACATCAGGTAAGGCCACTATTCATTGCTACACTATCATATTGGGATTTGAACATGTTTCATTGTTGTCCTTTGCATTCATATGTTGTTGCTCAAGTGTGAGCAGGGGTTTGGGATAGTGTAGCCAAGGTTGTGCTAGATTGTGGACTTGTGGGGTATTGCGGTGACCGCGGACAGTAGGCGGTTGACCAGATGTTTATCCTTGCATCAGATTGGGGTTGAGTTTGGTTTATTTATTGCATCAGTTGGGGATTGGGTTTCTATAGTGGATGGAGTTTCCCACTTTGATCATGGTTATGATCCAGTCCTGCTATATTGAGACATGTGCTACAGAGATACTTGTGATACTGATGACAGAGATATTTTACTCGTGTGGGTCGCTCCCCTCGAGTGCCACTCCGGAGGTGTGCTTTCTCGGACCCAGCCGTGTGTGCCGGTCTGATACTTATGTTGGGATGCGAGCCGTGTGAGCCGATCCCGCGGTTTCGAGCCGTGTGTGCAGATTCCGCTGAGCAGGCAGTACCAGTTGTTTCTGGTGACTAGATTGGGTTTATTTGGACAGATACTATTTCTGATGCATGCATACAGTTTTGACAGCATAATAGTGGTAGTTTTCCTGTTTCAGCATCTTATGTATCTTACCACTTCCCCTTTTCCCTTTTGCCTCTAGTAGTCCTAGTGGGTGCGTCAGAGTTGAGGTTTTACCCACTAGGGGAGGCTGCTGGTTTATCTGGTAGTTCTCACCCCCATTGTTGTTTTCTGTTTCTTTCTTCTCCTTTATTTTGCAGAGTCATCTGCGGGAGCTGCTAGGCCATCGGCAGCTAATCGAGGTAAGGGGATCGCTGAATAGATAGATCTCCTGTGAGGCTGAGAGCTATTAGACAGATATTGTATCCTTCACTCAGACTGTGATATTCTCCTTTTATTTTGGGTCTGGCTTCCGCCAGCTGGTTGTACTATTTTAGTGAGCTGGGAGATTATTGTACATATTACAGCTTGTATTTGTATTTCCAGTCTGAGATACTATGTGGTTCTTCTATTTCAGCTCTGTATTATGCTCTTTTTGTACATTTTATATCTGAGCAGGTTACCAGCGCTTCGTGTACGCGGGAAATCCCATGTGCACGGCGGATCTGTAGACGGGCCCGGGTCCTGATTTGCACCCGGGGCGTGACAACCGGACTGCAGATCGATTTTAGAGAACACCGTCGCTCCCTGTAACTGACCAAACAGGTCGTCAATCCGTGGTAACGGATACTTGTTCTTGATGGTGACCTTGTTTAATTCTCGGTAGTCGATGCACAGGCGAAGGCTTCCGTCCTTCTTTCTTACGAATAAAACGGGCGCGCCCCATGGCGACACGCTCGGTCTGATGAAGCCTTTATCCAATAGATCCTCCAGCTGCGCCTTTGTCCTTTGTCGGCGCATTCTTGGTTCCTTGTTGCAATCTCGGGTATTTAGGAGACCGGCTCCTCTTGGTATGCCCTCTTCCGAAGTTTGGCCGGGCTCGTTTTCTTATCCCTGCTGTGTCCCGAGCTCTCCCATCGGGCTTGAGAAATCGTAAATCCGCGCTCCACCGCGGTGGCTCTATCGACCACCCTGAAGATGTCGCTCCATAAGCCATTCACAAAAAGACGGGCCTTGTGAGGTTCATCTCTTATAACAAAAGGAATACATTTGATCAACCTCACAAATGCTCGTTGATATCCCATAACTGCTCGACTTCCTTGCTTGTGGTGCCTCGGGTCACCTTCCATCTGCTGCTTGATGCTGTCGGAGAGAAATGCCCCAAACAGTTTTCCTCGAAACGTGGTCCAAGGTGGAAGGGTGGTGCCCTCCGAAGGGTCCGGGCGCACCGTCTTCCACCACTTGCGGGCGTCTCCCTCAAGAAAACGGACTGCCAAAGGGACCCGTTCACCTTCCTCCATTAGCAAAGCTTCGAAGAGCCTTTGCATGGTATCTACCTATTTTCCTATGACCCAAGGGTCGGTCGTATCTCCCTCAAGGAGCCTCCAATGATGGCTCCCAGCGTAGGTCCCAAAGTTGCTGGTGCGGCTGGTCCGGGCAAAGGGGCCTGGGTGACCTCCATTGGTGTAGTCGCAGTTGCGTCAACAGACGCACTTGTTCCATAAAGATTGCTAACTGCCCGGCCATCTCTCGTAGTTGTTGCCGGAGGAGCTGATACTCCGCCACTGTTGGCATCGTACTCTCTGCCCCTGTGTTCTCTGTTGCTAACCCATTTCGGGCATTATGCTGCTGTATACAAAGAAACCGCATTAACCCTAAGGTTCCTGGCCTAAACATTTGACCTACAAAACACTAAGGTTACAACCTTTTTTATCCCCGCACACTCACGTTCTAAGACACCTACGACCTGGTTATCTCATATCCAAATTTTGGTGGTAGGATCATGCACTGCGGTTATTGGACACCGACTGTTGTGGTCAAAGCCGTTTTTCTCTCTGATACCATAAAATCTGTCACGCCCCGGAGGTCTCAAGATAAGCGAAAAACGTGTATTATTTTTTTTTTTTTTTTTTTTTTTTTTGAAATCGAACAACCAGATGAGAATGACCTCGCCTACCGGTGCGCGACAGACCCGCCACACATACAAATTTACTCTGCAAACGGACAGAGTCTCCTTTGTACATGCACGGCGTCTCGACTACATTTACGACAATAACATCACACGGCATTGAACACACAGTCACAATAACTAAGTACAACATGTATTAAGAAAAGCCTATGAGTTCGCAAACGGTGTCCACACGACACCCAAGTCTTTAAAACATCTAACATTCACACTTAGGCGGCTATACTATTTTGAAAGGATAAATTCCCCAGGGTTTTCAAAGTGGTGTCCACACGACACCCTATTTTTGAAAAGCGTTTTCGAAATTCTTTTACGTTGTAAAACAGCCGCATGAATAATGTAAAACACAACCATAACCAAATATTCAATTACATGTCCACATATCCAGCATGATCCACATATCCACACAAAATACGAAAAGGTAAAAGAGAGAGGTAACCAAATAAAAGTTTAACCAAACGGCCTCATACGGCCGAACCTAGAGTCCGCGAAGCCTCACCACCGTACCGCTATACTCACTTAGTTGGACCTGTCACGGAGTGGGTAAAGTCAGTGACAAATAAAGTAGATGCTTAACAATAATAAACAAGGGTTTAGAACAAGTTACACCGCACCGGAACCTTCGCTATCCGACGCCCTGAAGTTACATTAGTCATGTTATTTGTTTTAGTTTCACACCGTCACGTCAGGGTAGGTCGACTGCCTCCCCACGGGACATTTGATGCTCTAACCCCTTCACGATGCGTGGCGCGACACGTTTGGCCATCGTGAAGTGGTCCCCAATCAACACGCGTGGGGCACACGGGTCCTACAGACCACTTCTCCGGAAAAGTACACCATTGCGGGGGCCTATTCCGCCGGTGTACGTGCAGCATTCAAAAAGGGATGCCGGAATCGGCGTGGATTAATTATAACAAAAGGCGAAGGGTTAAAACGTTAGCACCTCTCATCTACTTTATTAACCGGTTAGCAATAAAACTTTAGTGATACATTGCACTCAATGCACTTACAGCACTTGATGCAAAAGAACCCACCTGGTTGAAGATATACGACCGCTCCCGTGACCCTCCTAAGCAATCGGGACTCCTCGCGGCCTACTAGAATATCCAAGATTACAAATTAACACCTTACCCTAATCAGGTAACATCAGTGGTCCCAACCACTGCAACGATGAACCCACCAAAATCGAAATCACTACACCTAGAGGACTGCGACGTAAATCGAAAACCAATATATCAAAACCGTCAAGTAAAACCGAAAACTACTAACGGAAAACCAACGAAACCCAATTCTCAACTGGTAGCCGACTCGGGACGCTAGTGATTAAACCAGGAAGATCCCGACGGCGAAAACGATGAGAAAAGAGACCCGACGGCGCGCCCCCGACGACTTCGTCGAGGCGCGGAGCGTCGGCGAAAATAGCACCCGACATAATAAAACAGTGACCAAAAAGATCCTAGGTGGCCATGCCAAGAAAACCACGGAAATAACGATCCCAACGGCGAAAACGGCGCTCAAAACGGTGGAAAAAGGGGCAAAAACGGAGCTACCGAACTTCCGGCTGTCGGATGGTGCACAGGCCGGGGCGTGGACCGGGTTCAGCCCTCGGTGGAGGCGGCGGCATGCGCCGGGTGCACGCAGGAGGCGTGCACCGCGCATCTTGGGCCGGGCCGGTGCACGACACAAGCGTGCACCGGGTCTGCGCTTCCCGGGTGCGGAAGCGTGCGCCGGGTGCACGCCTAGAGCATGCACCGCGCAGGCCGGTGCACGGTTGCGTGCACCGGGTCCGCGGCTTCCGCTCCGCGGGCGTGCACCGGGTGCACGCCTTAGGCCGTGGACCTTCCTGTACGGACAAGCCCAGTAACCCTAATTTCCGCGATTTTTCGCCGTTTTCGCTCCCGTTTCGGAATTTCTTCTCCGTTTTCGCTCCCGTGCGACTCCGGCGAAGACCCCGCGACCATGGTAACGGCGGCGGCGGCCTCCCGTTAAAAAAAACGGCGGCGGCGGCCTCCCGGTAACCCACTATGATCTAACGAACACCCACAAAAATCTCCGAATAAATCCGCGGTAAATCTAACGACTAACCGACGATCGACGAACAACCAAAACGTCGATCGGAAACTCGATCAAAAGACCGATTAAAAACCACCGATTAAATCCGGTAAAAATCATCGATCAAGAACGAGAATAAAACGTTGATCAAAAGCCAACAAAAATCCATGATCGATGTACCAACTAAAACGACCTTACAAGAACACGGAAAAATCCCCGATTAACTTAACAAAATGAATTAGCGGTCGCTAACCTCGATCAAAGAACCGATCTTGCCCCTTCGCGGCGTTGGAGATCCGGATCCGCTCCCCGTAGATGATGGCGTCTCGTTCTCCGGTCTCCGGACGTCAATCGGGGCGATCGGGTTCCTCCGCTTCTTCTTCTTTTCTTCGGTTAGGGTTCCTTATTTTTCCTTTTCTTTCCGCTCTTACGGCTAGGGTTTCGTATTCTCTCTTTTCTTTTCTTAACGAGGGGGAGGAAAAAATACTTATATTATCTATTTATCCTAATTATTTATTTTCCTTAATTTTCTGTTATTTCCCCAAATCATACGTAGAGAAAAATCTCTTTTTCCGTCACCGGATGATTAATTAGCTAATTTAATTAATTAATTATCCACACGAGATAATCCCCATTATCCCGAACGGGTGCAAAATATTTTGCACGGATTCCGATGCACGACTAATCACCGCATCACTCAAAATCTCGTTCCGGGGGTTCCCGACATCGGATTTCCGATCTGATCGCACCGTCGGTCACTATTTTTCGCGCTCTTCCGCAGAAAAATACAAGCACCACACACACCGACCGACGAACCAAAAGTAATATTCCCGGAGTATTAAAAGGACACTAAAATAGAAGGAGGGTTAAATATTATAAAATACCGTGTCATTATACCTCTTTTCGGCGAAGCATATCATTCTCATTAAACTTAACATCTCTACTGATTATAATTTTCTTTTCTTCAAGACACCACAACCTAAATCCTTTAGTACCAGAAACATAGCCTAAAAATTTGCATTCTTTCGATCTAGGTTTTAACTTTCCTTGACTCACATGTGCATAAACAGGACAACCGAAAATTCTCAAATCAGAATAATTTAGAGAGTGGCCAGACCATACCTCTTCTGGAGTTTTGAGATCAATGGAAGTCGACGGAGACCTATTCACCAAATAGCAAGCCGTAGAAGCTGCTTCTGCCCAAATTCCTGACCAAATCCTATATTCGAAAGCAGACATCTTGTCTTCTCGATGAGTGTTCTGTTCATACGTTCTGCTACGTCGTTTCGCTGCGGCGTGTAGGAAACTGTACGATGTCTCTCGATTCCTTCATTTTTGCAGAACTTATTGAACTCTCCTGAACAGAATTCGAGTCCATTGTCTATGCGAATGCGCTTAATTTGCTTTCCTGTCTGCTTCTCAATCAAGGTCTTCCACTGCTTGAAGGTCTTGAATACATCATTCTTATGCAACAGAAAGAATGTCCAAACCTTCCTTGAATAATCATCTATGAAGGTCAGCATGTACTTTACACCACCTTTAGAGGGAATCGGTGCTGGCCCCCAAAGATCTGAATGGATGTAGTCAAGTGTTTCTTTTGTTCTGTGGACTGCTTTGCTGAAACTAACCCTTTTCTGCGTCCCAAATACACAGACTACAAGAAAATCAATCTTTAGCGACAATTATTTTCTACATTACCGGTGATTATAATTGCCGCTAAATAATTTAGTGGCCATTACAATAATCGCCGCCATAGATGGAGTCGGTAAAGATCTTAACGGCATTTGTTATGGCGGTTGGTAAAAGTGCAAATAATTGCCACTAAATTCTTATTATGCCGACAAATATAAATGTCATTATAAATAATCACAATTGCCACAAAATACATACGATGGAATGGCCACAAAAAGATAATTACCGTAGCAATATTAATAAATATTGAAATGATTCATCTATAACCAAATAATTAATGAAATACAATACTCATAATTAAATTCATAATCAAATTTTTTTCATAAATTAATGACAAATAGTCATGCTTTCAAATACAATCTTAGTAATTAAAAATTTCAACTACAAAATAAGTACTTGATTGAAGATTTTTCCAAACTATTCTAAATTGCACTAACTAAAAAAAGAAAAAAAAAAAAACCTAAAAGAAGAGTAAATAGAATTCTAAAAATCCTAAAATATCAGTTTCAAGCACTCGGAGACCTGCTGCACCCGTCCGAGCAAGTGTTTTCTTAAGCTGCTCCACTGTCTAGCAGAGTGCCCATTCATCAAGCCACCAAGCCCAAACGCCAAAGCATGCTAACCTGGACTGCAAAAATTTTGGAACCAACTGCATTAGATAATGGTAATGCTCAGCGGTAGTCATTGTTGATTGTTAGAAATTCTCGTTAATAAAACATGTGTTGGCAAATATGAATAAACTGAGATGCAGCAAAACTTCCCTAGTTTACAGCCTTCTGTGGTTAATATATAAACTCATACTTCTCATGTGTTTATTTAGCTTATGTTGGGTCTGGCCTCTGCAGCGAGAAGCTGTTAGGGGTACTATTGAGGAAACAGTTGTTAGCGCTTTTTCGAATTATCAAGCCAAAAGGGCCCTTAGTCATCCGACTTAAGCACTTGCAATTTTAGAAAACTAAAGTCGAATTGTGTCGCAATATACATATATACAGTTTCAACTTAAAGAGAAACTAAGAATCCATCAAAGGCAGATTATAATAAGAACAATATGATATACCAAGAGAATCAAAAAAAGACCGACCTGATAATATTAAGAGTGAAAAAGAAAATTTTGAAAAATATATAATTTTCACAGCTAAAGTTATAGAAAATATAAAATTAGCCATTGGATATTTATAAGAGTAAGTATTCTAAACATTCTGATGTTTCAGGTCAAACTCCTACCTGTATCTTGGCAATACGACAGGCACAAGTCAATATGATCTATGATCTGCTGCCTTTCTTCACAGCTTCAGGAGATATGCAGTTCGTAGCATCACCTAAAGCAGGATTACATAATCAAACATAGTAAGAATTGGCAAAGGGACAGGCTTTGAACACAATCTAATCTATTATGCAGTGTGACAATGATTGTATTTAAAAAGATTCTACAGGATTGTATAATTCAATCTAAATCTTATTTGAGTTCCACTACCTAGTATATTGTCAGAGAGGGTGATTTTGAATGAACTTCAGATCTAGTATTGAAGAAGGAGAGCGAATTAATGTACCTTCAATATTCAAAGGCACCTGGGGACATCCTCTTATGTCGATACCATGTCCACAATTATTGTTAGTTGTGACTCAAAATCAGAATCGCTTCGATATTATGATTCAGGTTCGCCGATGGCTTCGCGGTGCGACTTCGAAATTTTGTGGATGTCCGTGGTGGAAGCGAAGGGCTCGGGCCGCTAGGGAAAAACCCTAATTTCTCTTTTATTTGCCCTAGAGTGAGATCGAGCGATGTATGTTGCAGAACCTTTTGTATTCCCTCTTTTCTACATAGTGAAAACCTCTCCTCTTTCGCCCGTGGTTTTTTCCCTGCAAAGGGTTTTCCACGTAAATCTGTGTGTTAATTCTCTGTCGTGCATTTTGGTTCTACTTCTTTGTCGTGATCGCCAATTGATTTTTGTTTAGTTTGTACGCTCGTTGCTAACAAACTGGTATCAGAGCCGGATTGTTCATTTGGGTATTTAAGACGTCGACGAAATTTGAGATCGAGAAGTTTGATTGCTCCAGTAGTTTCGTTTTACGGCAAGTTGTCGTTTTGATGCAGCAGAAGTTGCAAAAGGCGTATCTGGAGAATGAGAAGATTAGCACTTCAGAGAACCCCACGATTTTGCTCATTAAGTCAGGCAACCAAATTCAAGAATTCCCGTATATTTGGTTTGCATGTGCCGCAGCACTTTCAGGAGCTTTTAGGATTTTGGTGGAGAAGACAGAGAATTCAAGCCAAGGTGGAGATTGTTAGATATGTCTCGAATTCTAGAACCGAAAGGTTTTCTAACCCTATTCTGTTTAGCTTATCCAATTAAGATAAGCTTGGATTATACCTAATCTTATTAAGAATATTCCTAATCTTAGTGGATTTGTATTCCTAATTGTATTAGGATTTAGCCACTATTATAAATATACCATTATTCTATTTATTTGGTGCGGTGGATGAGAAGGAGTATGGGTGTATTTTGAGATTAGGGTTTTGTGAGAGAGGCATATTTTGTACACCATTTTGATTATAATGGAAGTCTCCGCTCCGTCTTCGCCCGTGGACGTAGGCAAATGGCCGAACCACGTAAATATTGTGTGCTTTATTTTTCTTCTCTCTTTCTCGATTCTCTTTTGGTATTTTCGTGCCCAACGAACTAGATCTTTTCGGCTTTTGTCATAACAATTATGACAGCTGATCAAGTAAAGATGGCACTGCACATGTAACCAAAATGCTAGTAAAAGACAATATTATCAAGAAACACACCCAATAATCTACTTTAATAAGTTAAAAAAATAAAAACCCCAATTATAACACTTTGGGTTCAAATGGATGAGAGAGCATACATACAGAGAAGAAGATACTGAATTTGTTTCTCATAACAATTTATCACTCAACACTGCATCACACAACCAATAACTGCATAAGCTTTAGAGAGCAGAGGTTAAAATACTAAATTGAGAAATGAAGCATTGAACCTTTTAAAGATATATCAATCCATTATTTGAAATTAACTTTTCTAAGACCAGTTTGATATCTAGTTTCCTTTTTTCTTTTTATTGCTAAAAGAGAAAAGGAGAAGATTGTAAGTTCAGAGCAGTTCACAAATCACTAATCTGAAAAGTTTAATAAGAGACCAAAGCAACATCAAATTGAGAGAACAAAGCACAGATATGTTAGTGCTTTCGGAAACCAACATTCACAAGCAAGCAATTCTGCTTAGCTGCATTTCAACATTTCAGTTAATTAACTTCTGCACAAACAGGCCCTAACCGTTGGCTCGATATTGAAATCCCCAGTTTAATGAAGAGCAAAGCAACATCAAAATTCATGAAGAAGAGCATAGCCACAGACAGAGCAAGAAGAACTCGAGAACTAGAGTGAATACCGTAGCTTAGGCCTCTATATGAGAACTGTGATCGAAAGCACAATTAGAGACTCATCACTCCTAATTGTTCAAGCACTGCAGTAACAAAAGAAGTTAGCTTTAAATCAATCTGGAGAAAGAATTAGCTACCTTGATCTATTCACTGCTCATGCAAGCGAAGTTTCACTCTAAATCACTAATAATTCACAACTTGGCATGGTTTTACAATCATAGCCACAGTATTTAGATCCAATTTCTCAAAAATAGATCACTAATAATTCATAAACTTCTGATCCATAGAATAATTCTTTGAATTATTTATTGAATTATTCACTAGTATATATATTGCCCTACTTTTGTTGCACTGATTTAGCTATATATATATATATATGATGCAGAGAAAACTTTCTGATATTTTGGTAGATTAAGATATTAAGAATTACTAACCTGCTCATTCACATACTCGAGAACATGAGCTATGCCAGAAATAAGACTAACAATACTCCTGTTGGAGATCATGACCCCCTTAGGATCACCAGTTGTTCCACTGGTATACATAAAGGTGAATATATCAGTCTTTTCCTTCACGGGACGATCAAACTGTTGATCATTTCCCTGCAAACAAAATACAGCAGAAATTTAAATTTTGGAATATATCAAACCAAGAAAATTTATCATTGAAAGTTTAAGATGGAGACAAAGATTCAAAAAGCACATGGATCTGTAGAACTAGAATTATTTCGCACAGAGAGGACTCAACTTGCTCTAGGTCGAATTGAAAGGTGAAAACATCCGAATTACATTTCACCAGAAACTAGAGGTGAGAAGTGATTTCAAAAGTTGGCTGTCATCTTTAACATGTCAAATCTGCCAAGAATAAAGTAAATCTTACCAATGCCAGAAATTCATCCCATGAGTAGATTGCCAGACCATGTTTTCCAACCTCCTCTTTTTGTTCAGGCTTGACACTGCCAAAGCTCACAAGTGCTGAAAGTATAGCAAGAATCATTATTATCACTAGAGAAATGTATACAATACAAACAGTTGAACAACAATAAACATTATCCAACTTACTTTTCAAGAATTTGGTTAAATTAGGAAAGGTTTTCAACACCTGAAAAAACAGAGGAATTTCCAATGAATTATGATATATTTCAGAAAAAAAAAATATTTGACACAAAATAGATAACATGCTAATTAGCACAATAATAGTAGCATGCTTCCAATGCTACTAATCTACCAAAAGATCATTAATGATGGATTAATTTCTCAGCCTATTGGAGGAGTTGCAACAAGGAAATAAACAAAGATAAGTAGGTGGAATGAATAATAAGAGATCCTTGGCCATGTGCAAAGAGCAAAGAAGCAGTTGAGAACAAAACGATATTCTTTAATTATGATCATAGACTTTTGAGGCATTTCCATTGAGGCCTCTTAAATTCCTCTAAGTTGACCCTCTCCCAACTTCACTATCATCATACATGATGTATATATATAGACTCTGCATGAGAATTTCATTTGAATATTCAATAAATAAATTTTAGAATTAAAAATTGCATACAATTAAGCACATTAAGAAAATGGGGGTAGGTGTAAAATTAACCATAATTAATTAACTAGCTTGCTAGCTAGGGAGGCAACCAACCTAATCCTTATCTAATGCTAGTTAGGGACTTCCATTTTTGTGTCTAAACAAAATAGAAGCTGACTCTGCTACACAGAGATTAAGAGGTATGAAACTTCAATCAGTCAAGAGGCACAAACACATAGCTCGAAACACAAGACACATTCACATTATCTTTTGATGTGGGACTATTGAGGTCTCACAAGTTCCTATAACTGCATGTCCGCACCTTCACTGTGATTCACTGATTAATCATAACAATGTATCAGCATGCACAAATAATAGCATTCATGCACAAACATCATTCATGCACAAAATTAGAATAGAGAATGACTCAGAATCCACAACTATTTTTTACAAATTACCTAGTCAAACAATAAGATTAGTCAAGCAAAGAAGGGATCTTAAGAATTTTATAAATCACTTGTGGCTTCTGACATCATCGATATCTTTATTAACGGTTTATGTACATCCGCCTGGAAAGGTTGTGGCAACAATGCCACCAAGTTAAGCATATCATCATTTGTTGGGAACTAAATCCATCACTCTCTCAATAATTAAACAAAACGAAACTATAGTGCCTCTTCACCTGATTTATGGAACAAGATTCTTTACTAAGGAGAAAATTCTATACATTCTAGCAAACAAAAACAAATTATAAAACTTTTGACAAGCATTAATTTGAAGTTTCAACTTCTAGATTGAATAGGTAAGTTGAGGATTTGGAATGAAAAGCTATTGGGCTTCTGCAAATAACACTTCTCCTAAAGCTCTAGTCAGATCAGAAAGACCCTACCTAGAATTTATCACCCAATTCACCTGCTACTGAAGATCTCGCTCTAAATCTTAGGACTTACTGCTTCCATTATTTTAGATGTATCAATGCAGCGATGAATCAAATCAGGTACAAGTTTAAGAGACAGTAAGATATGCATTGGGTAGTAAGGCGAGCTCCGAATCAGAATTTCGACAACAAAATCATGCTCAATTAAGAAAGAGGAACCTTCTGCAGAAATATTAACATCACAAACTGTCACGCCCCGGGTGTAAACCAGAATCCGGGCCCGTCTACAGATCCGCCGTGCATGCGGTATTTCCCGCATAAGCAGCCGAAGGCCAACACAGCCAACAAAAACTCACTGGGTCCATCTGTGGCATCTCTTTGATGCACTATGGGCCAAATACACCACCAACAGATGTTTGCACAGTGGATTCACGGAAAAAAGCTGCATGGGGTTCCGGGGTCCTACACAAACTACACATTCTTCATCAACATTATCAAAAAAAAAATTGAAAAAAATAAAACATAGCATTTTCCAGATGAATCAAGATCTGGAAAAATACAAATCAGATCTCGGCAAATCTCGTTAATAATTCGCGAAATTGAGGAGAGAGATCGAACCTTTTGAATGGTCGGCAAATCGAAATAATGAGAATCGAATCCGAAAGAGAGAGAGGCCGCGGCAGCGGAGCAGGAGCGCAGAACACTAACCCTAGATCGTCGGAGGAGGAGAGGAGGAGGAGGTGGTGGGGGGATCAAGCTCGGAGAGGGGGCGGAGGGAGATAAGGAGGAGAGCTCGGAGAGCTGGAGCTCGAGTTCGCGCAGAAAAGGAGCGTTCGCGTGAGCTCGATCGAGCTCGGAAAAGGGGTTTCACCAGAGGAGGGTTGGGTTTGGTTTGGGTTGGGTTAGGATTGAAAATTTGAGATTTCAAATTTAAATTATAATTTAAAAATTAAACATATAATTTTAATTTTTAAATTTTAACATTTTAAAATTTAAATTTAAAATTTAAAATTTATCTTAAAATTTAAATTTAAAAATTAATATTTAATATTTAATATTTAAAATTTTTAAAATTTTTAATTTGGGAATTTTAAAATTTGATTTTAAAAATCAAATTCACTTTTTAAATACTCTATTGAGTCAAAAAAAAAAAATTTGCCCAAAATCACTTTTCAAAAGATAGCCAAATACGAATATATTTAACATAAAATTGTTAGTCGGTAAAAAAAATAAAATTAAAATAATGGTCGCTAAAACATAATAAGGTATTAATCAATAGCGGCCATTTCATAATGGTCGCTATTAAATTGCCACTAAAAGCATATTTTGTTGTAGTGTGTGTTTGCAAAAGTCCAGACTTCATGTACTTTGCTCACAAAGAAGTCCTCTCTTACTCGGCATTGTCAATCCTTTTTTGCTCATATGTCCCAGCCTCATGTGCCATAATTTCGTAACATCTGAATCTGACATAGATGAAAAGGATACTGCAGCTCCACCTGTCACAGTTGAACCTTGCAACACATAAAGTTTTCCTTCCTGCCTTCGTCCTTTCATCACAACAATGGCTCCTTTCGAAACCTTTAGAACTCCATCTCCACCATTGTATTTATATCCTTTAGAGTCAAGGGTACTCAAAGAAATTAAATTTCTCTTCAATTGTGGAACGTACCTGACATGAGTAAGCGTTGTCACAATGCCATCAAACATCTTGATATTCACCATTCCTCATCCGACAATCTTGCAAGATGCATCGTTGCCCATCAAAACAACCCCACCATTTACTGCTTCAAAAGTGGAGAACCAGTCTCTGTTGGGACACATATGGAACGAGCATGCTGAATCAAGAATCCACTCTGTGCTGGCTCTGGATTGATCATCGCAGACCAGCAAAACATTTCCCTCGCTGCTATAGTCTTCTGCTACACTGGCTTCAGCAGATTTTGAACCATCCTTTTCTCTTTGATCACCTCTTCCTTCGGTCTGTTCCTTTCTTTTCAACTTGAAATAGTCCGCTTTAATGTGGCCCTTCTTCTTACAGTAGTTGCGGATCAAGTTCATGTGCTTGGATTTTGACCTAGCCTTCCCTTTACTGTCGTCAAAATTTCTCTGCTTGGATCTTCCTCTAGTAAACAGACCTTCTGGCTGACTTTCAGTGTTACCACTCATCTCCTTATCGATCCTCTCTTTCGAGAGTAGGGTAGTTGAGACGTCTTCCAAAGATATGGTATCACGTCCATAAAGCATAGTATCTCTAAAATTTGTATAGGAAGATGGTAGAGAACATAACAGCAATAATACTAGATCTTCATCATCATATTTTACCTCCAGCATTTCCAGATCAGTAATGATTTCTTTAAAATCATCGAGATGAGATTTTATATTCTTACCTTGAATCAGACGATGAGAGTATAACTTCTGCTTCAGATGGAATTTGTTGATAAAACTTTTCGTCATTCACAATGACTCTAATTTCAGCCACAAGCTCGGAGCAGATTTCTCCTTGATGACGTGCTGTAAGATCTCGTTCAAAATATGTAGTTGGATCTGCGTAAGGGCCTTTCGATTCATCTTCTCCTTTTCCGCCAGACTGAGGAATGCATGCATCTTTTCCACCCTGAGCAGCGCATCTTCTAGATCCATCTGAGCCAGAATTGCGCTCATCTTCACTTGCCATAACGTAAATCTTGTGCTATAATCGAGCAAGAGAGATCACACTTCATGGACGCCATTGATGAGAAGAAACCCTAATCGATGAACAAGGCTCTGATACCAGTTTGTTAGCAACGAGCGCACAAACCAAACAAAATCAATTGGCGATCACGACACAAAAGTAAATCCAAAAATGCACGACAGAAAGATAACATACAGATTTACGTGAAAAACTCCTTTCAGAGAAAAAAATTACAGGCGAAAGAGGAGAGATTTCACTATGTAGAAAAGAGTGAATACAAAAGTTCTACTTCATACAACTTCGCTCGATCTATCTAGAGCAAACAAAAACGGAAAAAATTAGAATTTTTTCTTAGCGGATCAGATCCGTACCACAGACATCCACAAAATTTTTTGTTGCACCGCGAAGCCGTCGGCGAACCGGAATCATAATATCGAAGCGATTTCAGAGTCACTTCTAACAACTTTCTTAAATTTTATAGAGAAATGTTTGGACAATTTTTTAAAATTTTTAATATTAACAAAATAGCATTGTAAAATGATTAATGTAGAAATAGGCTTAAATCTTAAAAAAAATATAAAATTTATACTTACGTAAATATGTACACATTTTTAAATATAAGAGTGTAAAATTAATGACATGGCAGTCCCAAAATATGTATTGATTAATATCTAGTTACAAAGGGTACGTCTCAGCTGTGATTTGTACTAAATTAATAATAAATTAAAACTTGTAACAGCAACAGTTTTTTTTAAATTTATTGGTAGTATAAGTATGACCACGATTTTATGAACACTATTGACTTATTACACCTACCACTCGCAGAGAACAGGATTTGGTGTTCATACCGTTATATCAAGGGACTTAAATTACTCAATCAATCATTTGACTTTGTACTTTTTTTTTTCTCTCTTTCTTTTGAAACTTAAAGGTTTATTTTGTTCAAAATACAATTAATGATTGGAAAATGATATTTCAAAACAGTAAAATAATGCTTTTCTTTTTTTAATTAAAAAAAAAATGCAATACAATATATAACGGCCAATTTAGGGAGACTTAGATAAATTTTAAAACGTGATATATACGTTACATTCAATTCAAAAATTTAACAATATCAATTTAAAGTCGATTCTTATAAGTCACGACCATACTATATAACATTGCCGTGTTATATTACGTTCGCACTACTCATCTCTCCCTCTATATTAGCTTGTCATGTATGTTTACAAAAATCACTAAATCGATTTACATCAAACAGTTAACTTTGATATCAATTGTTATGAGAGAATTTTAGAAGGTGAGGCAACAAAGATGATGGACGCAATATATATTTCAAAATATTTCTAACTCAAGAACTTTAATTCTAATGTCAATTGCTTGTTTGGACGCATGAATATATATAGTTAACACTCATTGTTTCGTGTGGTAACAACAACAAAAAAGTTGGTGTTAGTTTTTATTTTTTACAGTACATAATTTGATATTAATTAGTTTCATAAACAAAATAGTAAGTATTTAGGGTAAAATTTTATCCAATGGAGGAGCTTTGTATAGAATTAAGAAAAGTGGCTAGTACTAATGATCTATTGTAATATTAGTTGTTGAATATTTTTACCATAATATTCTAATTATATAAAAATAATATTATGATAATAAACATGTAGCGTTACACATTTTTATTAATAACTAACTATTTGCTAAATAGAAACTGGATTTGATTGTGGGTGAAAAAAATTAAGATATATATTATCTGATCGAATCCAAAATAAAATTTGGTGGGAGCTGGATTCGGATGTCAAAATTAGCTATTCAATCATATTTGAATTTGAATTAGATAACAATTAAGAACACAAAATCTTTCGCATTCACATTCTAATTCAATTTTTTCTTTAATATGAACTGATGAACCGCGAATATGAACTAGGATACGTATATATCATTTTATTTCTAATTTATAAACTGAGCATTAAATGTATCTTTTTCAAAAAAAAAAAAAAAAAAAAAAAAAATGGAAAAAGAAAAAATTGGCCATTGGATTTTAAAATAAATGCTCTAATTAATCAATCAAGAAGCTAGGCTAATCATGTAACAGAGCTTAATTATTAGATAAAACTATTTTAAAATTCCAAAATAATGCTTTTTTATTATAAATATTTTAAAACTAAAAAATTCGATCCATATCTACATCCTTTCCAAATATGAATTATAATCAAATTTATTTTAATCAAATAAAATCATAAAAGTCAGTATCCGTATATTAAATATGGATTCAGATATAATTGTACGTGTCAATATATTAACAAAAAGTTAATAGTCGAAATTCGTCGTTATTTAAAACTTGAATACTACTCACAACCAGAAAATATTAATGAGATAAACACCGCCCCACAAATGCTTTGACTTGGCAATAAACCTGCATTAATTTGTAGAAAAATTAACTAAGAAACCCCCGCCCCCACCAAAAAAATATATATATTCGTAGAGAAATTATTGCATGGACCGCGATCTCTAGACCGGATTAAGTCACGTACGTACAAATTAATACTATTAATTTTTACTACTATTTGATGCTTAAATAATAGTTTTAATTTTAAATATATATATATATATATAGTCCGGCTACTATACTATTAATAGTATCAAGTTATTGATGCTATCAAATTTTTTACCCTTAGATCAACCCCTTTGATCATTTTCATCCATTAGATTTTACTATTTCTCCGACCACCTATTAAACTCAAGGGGCCCACTATTATCTCAACCACATATTTTTTAATCCAAAAATTAAAAACTTAATAGCACCAATAACTTAGTATTATCAATAGTATTCCAGCCAAACTCTATATATATATATATTAGTGTAGGTATTTGGGAGGAGTTTTCGATTAGAAGCTTTTATATATATATATATATATATATATATATATATATATATATTTAGACTCAAAAATGTATGGAGATCCCTCAACTATAAGGCCATTTTGAATAGATCCCTCCACTTTTTTTACAAAATATAATAATTTTAATCATCAAATAAACTAGCCAAATTTGAAGGGCCGTAGTAAAACAAAAAAAAAAACAAAACAAAAGTTTAGTGGTTTTTTTAAAAAAGTCCTAATCTTGAGGGATCTCCATATATTTTGGAATGTATATCTAGCATTTTTAATTCCAATAGAGCAATACTATCCATACATTCCGAAAGAATATATATATACATTTCATCCATTTAAGAATAAAATATATTTATTAACCATCGCTAGTGCAAATGGTAAAGGATTTGGTGGTTGATATTCGAGACCCGAGTTTGAAGCCTAGTTGCTTCACATTTCCAGCTAAGTTTATTTAAAAAATAAATTTTCTTTCAAAAAGAATAAAATATATTTTATTGATCATTTTAAAATGATCAATAAAATATATCATATTTTAAAATAAATAAAATATAAATATATACCTAATTTAGTATTTGTCCAATCTCTATTCTCCAAGCGAGCTCACTCCGCAGCCGCATAATCGGAATCAAACGACCAAAAGGTGACAATGCAGTTGTTGACCGTTGACATTTTCACCCCCGTTCAGCGTTGGACTAAATTGATCATTTCCTACTTCAACTACATGTATATCACAGCAAACGTATCTCACACGACACATATGTATATATATATATATATATAACTTCGCCCCAGAAGCTAATTAGCTGCAACTCACACACCTCTAACAAATTAATAAACCATTCTCCATATCTAAGTACAATAATGGCCACCACTGTAATGACTTTGGAGAAAACCTCCATTGTTGCTGAGAGTGAGGCTAAGTTCTTACTAACACCACTTAGAGATGGAGACAAAAAGGGGGCGGAGAAGAAGATCAGTTTGTGCCATCATGAGCATAAGTGTGAGCTCGTCGGGTACGACGCGTTACCGGACTTCTTAAAGCACAACGAGTTCATCCTCGACTACTACCGATCGGAGTGGCCCCTGAAGGAGGCCATCCTCAGCATCTTCTCCGTTCATAACGAGACGCTCAACATCTGGACGTAAGAATAAACTTACTCCCCAGTTATCCTCTATACGTATTTTATTGTGTATTCTATCAATTAATATTTTATTCATAATCGTTTTACATGCATGTCAAATAATTAATTAATTTGATGAGTAAATTATATTTTATGTAAGAAAAAGAAAGAAAGAGCATTGATTTAGATCTAATTATATGTATATATATATTTTTTTGTCACGCAGGCATTTGATCGGATTCTTTCTCTTCCTCTCCCTTGCGATTTTAACGGCAACGATGGTCCCAACATCCGCGACACCACCAGTACCCGTACAGTTAGTTGCCAACGTATCCATCACCGGCCTAACTGCCATAACTGTCCTCCCAACCGCAGCCCACACAGCGGCCGCAGCAGTGACGGCGGCGGCGGCGGCGACGACGAATGCGATCGCGCGGTGGCCGTTCTACGCGTACCTCGGCGGCGCCATGTTCTGCCTGCTGATGAGCAGCGCCTGCCACCTGCTGTCGTGCCACTCGGCGCGCGCCTGCTACGTCCTGCTCCGCCTCGACTACGCCGGCATCGCCGCCCTCATCGTCACCTCCTTCTACCCGCTCGTCTACTACTCCTTCGCCTGCGACCCCCTAGCCCGCGACCTCTACGTCGGCCTCATCACCGCCGTCGGCGCCGCCGTCATCGTCGTGTCTCTCATGCCAGCGTTCGAGAAGCCGCGCTTCCGCCACGTGCGCGCCGCGTTGTTCGCGTGCATGGCGCTGTCGGGGCTGGTGCCGATAATGCACAAGGTTGCGGTGTACGGGGACCGGCCCGAGGCGATGGTGGCGACGGCATACGAGATGGGGATGGGTGCGTGTTACGCGGTCGGCGTGGCCTTGTACGCGGCGCGGGTGCCGGAGAGGTGGATGCCGGGGATGTTTGACATCGCCGGCCACAGCCACCAGCTCTTCCACATCATGGTTATCGCCGGCGCCTACTTCCACTACCTCGCCGGCTTAGTTTACCTCCGCTGGAGAGACGTTGATCGATGCTCGCTATAATTAAATTTATAAATTAACTTCATCAAATAGTTTTATATATATATATATATATATATATATATATAAGGGATGCTAGTTATACATCCTTTAGGCGTGTATATCTTACACCCCACCTCATTTTGAAGTGGGTATTATTTTACGCGTCACATCACATTCAGTGACGAGTGAAATTTATCCCATCCGATAATAGAATAGGATATATAAGATATACACCCCTAAAAGGATGTATACTTATATATACCCTATATATATATGTATATATTATTTTCGTTTTAATTACACATATATTATTAATTCTTAAAATACTTCAAAATATAAAAATAATAGAAGTTAGAGATAAATTTATTTTATTCTACGTTTTTTTATATTTAATTATCAAAAATGAATGGGTTGGTGAGTGGGTGGAGGTATTTTTGGGTTAGAGAAGAAAGAAGAAAAAGAAGAGAAAAATTGAAGTTTGGAAATCAGATTTGTTGATTGCCAGGTGAACATATATACATGAAGTTAAACGGGGCCGTTCAAAATGGAACGGACCGTGGTATACGTAGAAAGTGGAATCAAAGTTAGGAGTTGTTGACTGAGTCAAAGCAAATTGTAAAGTCGTTTTCTATAAAATATATTTATTTTTGTCTCTCTCATGCAATGTTTGTGTATTTTATGATTAATTATATATATTGTAACAAATACGACTTATGCTCCATGATCATAATGGATATATATATATATATATATAATATAATGGAACTAAAACATGATGAGAAACCCCCAATTAATTAGAGATTATATATATAAAGACATATTCCAAACTAAATGTTATTTTGAAATATAAAATTATATAAAATAATTATTTATCTCCCTCCGAATTCCTTACTAGTAAATCACTAGTAATTTCGTAATTTATACTATTTCAAAATATAAATTTTAATTAAACAGAAGATAATTAAATAAATATAGGATCTCAATGAGATTCAAACTAATAATCTCCTACCTCAGTTGGCTCAATTGAGTTACGTAAAATTCAGACAGATCGAATCTAAATTAATTATTTATTAATTAAATTGCACATGATAATGCCACTTAAAACCTGTCTATTAAATAGTTAAAAATATTAAGAAATAAATATAAGAAGGTTTAACTACACTCTATGCACTATACTTTAGTATTATTTTTATTTACTATATTACTTTTTTTTGTCAAAAATATTATTATATTATCATATATATTTTATCAATTATTGCACTGTATTTTAGATTTATTTTTATTTTCTACATTAATTATACTTTTCTTTTTTTCATAAATATCACTAAATTATTTTTTTCTTCACCAATTTTTATATTACTATTAACAAATCTATTATCTTAGACAAAATCTAATAACTTTATTAAGAGACATTAGTTAAATAGTAAAAAAAAATATAAAATAAATTTTTATGATAGACTCATTAAAAAAGTTATAATATTTTTTATTTTTTTATTATTTTATATATTTTATTATTTTTTATGTTAAAATGAGTTGAACATATGCTCTGTTACTTTTAATTAATATTTTTAACTGTTTTTATATAAAATTAAAAATTTATTGTTTATATTGTAGAAATTGAAAAAAAAAAAAAAAAATGGTAATACTACACATACACTCCAAAATGAGGTGTATGATGCACTCCCCACCCATCCAAGGGTGGGGCTTTTTTTACTGGTCACTTCGATATGACCAGTGAAATTCATCCCATTTTTGAATGGTGGGGTGTAAGATATGCACTTCTAGCATTTCCAAAAATAGTTCGGTGATGACTTTGATATATATATATATATATATATATATATATATATATATATATATATATATATATATATATATGAAATGGAAAAAAAAAAAAAAAGTGTAAAGTACAGTATAGTACAATATAATTAAACTATATAAAAAGAATATAAAATAACAATACTGAATATTTTAAGAAAAATACTTGATGTATATCCAAAAATGAATGTACATCATACACCCTACCCATTCTAGGATAGGGTAAATTTCACCCATCACTTTAAAGTGATGGGTGAAAAGATTCCAATCCTTGGATGGATGGAGTGTAACCTCTACACCCAAAAATAGATATAAAGGTAGCATTGCTCATATTTTAATCTCCTACAAAAGTTAAGTTAATAAATAATTGTATAAGAAAATTCAATAAAAATGATTTTTAGACTATGTTTAAGAAAAAATTCTTAATTTTTTTATAATATCATAAATACCGACGTCTTATAAAGCATTGTTATATAAATTTTTTATTATATCAAATTAATTTATTAAATAATAAATTTTATTTTTAGTTTTAATTTTTTAACGCTTTACAAGTTAGGATTTTAAAAATTTCTGACGTTTTAAAATATTAAAATATATATTATCGACACTTGACATAAGCGTCAATATATACGTGACAACTGTTCGTTTGTTTGTCGATGTTTTCAAATATATTGTTAAATTATATTATGACGTTTTTAAATATTATTAAATATATAAAAAAAATATTTTTAAATATAAAAAAAAAAAAAAAAAAACTCTACATATAAATTAACTCGGCTCATTTTCGAGTCTGAGTCGAGTTTTCGAGTTTTTGAACATTGAAACTAATTTTAGAAAATTCCGTTTTTCCCTAAAACATCAATAATAATAATAATAATAATAATAAAAAGAGCTTGCTATTAGGAACGGAATAAAAATTTTGGATTCCAATCATTCTAAATTAAACTTGCGACGAGCCACCACACTTGATTGGACCCGGGCTTATCTGGTGATGGGTCACACTCGAACCCAATCCATCTTGTTTACGGCACCATTGTATGTGGTGCTCTACGTCTGCATCATTTTTCTTTTTTTCAAACTCTTACTTGAATTGTTATCACTATTTTCTCGTGTAAGTCGTAAAAAATTTAGAGGTTGATATTCTAGGTCTTGAGTTTGAAACTTAATTTGTCACGCCCCGGGGTCGAAACTGCAACCCGGCTCGCTAACAGATCCGCCATCTGTACGGAAACTGCCGTACAGACGAAGCGTCTAACCTGCAAAAAGAATCAACTACAGCTAAACAGATATCAGAGCTGAAAGTAAAACTACTGAAAAGCTGAAATCCAAAAACTATATAACTGAAGATAATACAATATCCAACTCCCAAATACGATCGTATAAAAGTCCTCTAATATATAAAACCCAAAAGGGAGATATCTCCAATAAATACATCAGTATACCAGCTCTCAAAACACAAATATCCTCACTACATCAGTCTCTCAAAGTGTAAAGTGAAAATACAACTCTATCCTCACTACAAGATCACTCAACATGAACTCTCAAAATGTGAGGGGTACAGCTACTCTCAGGACGACATCTGGTAGGGGTCTAACTCGCGACTCCCTTACCTCGATCAGTTGGATCAGCAACCGTGCAGTAAGAACAGAAGTAGAGGTCCCTGGGGAAAAAGACACCACGACGGGTGTGAGAACTACATCCCAAGTAGTTCTCAGTGGGTGCCGCCAACAAGCCCGACGGTCTGCCCACTAAGTCTACTAGAGGCATAGAGTAACAGATGCAATACTGGAAAGAAAAGCTGGTAAACTAACTCTACAGCTACTATGCCTCTAACTAGATGCTCAAGGGAGAAACAGAAAGAAATCTGGTACCACTACTATCTCTCAACTCAAATCACCCAATCTATACTGACTGCCACATCGGGTCCAGTCAAACCTGCGCCTACCTACTGCCGTTACATCCACGGAGGACCGGACTTACGTAGGGCGTCCGTGGCTGCCAAAAAGGACCCAGCCAGAGGGACTGTGTCGACAAAATCGCAATAGCAAGTAACCCGCCTAGCTCCGGAGTGGCACTCGAGGGGCGCGACCCCACCGAGTAAAGTATCTGCGCATCTATGTCGAGCTCAATGTGGCCCATGCAGGCTATAATCCAAATCCACGATCAACAAGATCGACTGTAATCAAAAGAACCCTGTCTCTGTCACGCCCCGGGTGTAAACCAGAACCCGGGCCCGTCTACAGATCCGCCGTGCACACGGTATTTCCCGTGTACACGAAGCGTCAACAACCTTCTCAGATAAAAAGATATGATAAAAGAGCAATAAAAACAGAGCTGAACTAAACTAATACATCTCAGACTGAAGCTGGAAATAAAGTACAATACATCTGTAAAATGATACATCAGTCTCTCCCAGCTCACAACTAATAATACAACATGCTGGCAAAAGCCAGTCCCAAAAGTGAAAGTACAAACCGTCTGAGAAAACCTGGGTACACCAACAGTCCAGCTAACACGCTCATCCTGCCTCGAGATCTATCTACTCAGCCGTCCTCTCCTCGACCCGCCACTGAAAGTCCAGTAGCACCCACAGAAGACTCTGCAAAACAAGGAGAAGAAAAAGAGGGAAAAGAATGGGGGTGAGTACTACTAGTAAACAGTAGCCTCCCCTAGTGGGTAAAACCTCAGCTCAGATATGCCCACCAGGTGCTCAGAGGCAAAAAGGGAAAGAGAGAGAAGGGGATGCAGATAAATGACGCAGCTGATAAAGTGCTATCCCTAATATGCCTCTACATGACCATCTATAAGGATGGAGAAATGATGCATCAGAATCAAGACGCCTGTCATAATGACCCAATCTGACAGCCAGTGAACACTGGCACTGCCTGCTCTGCTGTCGAACTCAAGAAACCAGCATGGTGCCCGGCGCTCACACCGTGAAAAGAACCAGATGGTGCCCGGCGCTCACACCGTGGAAAGCCTACTCCGGAGTGGCACTCGAGGGGAGCGACCCACACGAGTAAAGTATATCACTGTATCAACCATCTCTGTAACCACTGTCTCATAATAGCAGGACTGGATCGAGACTCAAAGAAGTGGGAACAACCCTCCACTAAAGTAAGCCCGATCCCCGAACACCCAATCTGATGCAATAGAAACAATCCGGTCAACCACCCAAGATCCGTGGTCGCCGCAACCCCTGACAAACTCAACCTGTCCCAAATCCCCAATACCTGCCTACACTGTCCAACATACGCTCGAACCTGAGCGATTAAGCCGCTAGTGCCAACAATGAAAGAAGAAAGAGAAAAGCATGGTTTCTCCTAAGTCAAGTCCCAAAATAGTGTAGCAGTAAAAGATGGCAATAATTATGTGACCAATTTAATCATGCAGTGTTCCAATATTTGTCCAGTTTCCCAGAATAATCAATTTAGAGACATAAGGCTAAAGTGACAGTCACATATGATTAATCATCAGTTTTGCAGTCCTCTAATATTATCACATTGTCTCTATGCATACGGTCCAGAACTTAGGCGATTTAAACAAATGATCAATCTAACAATAATTTTCGCGGATCAGATAACCAATAATTTGCTCCCTAAAGCATGCGAGTCTACCAATTAACACATTTAGCATCATCAAATCAGGGTACTCTGATATTCCTAGTGGGCATAACAAAGGAGAGGAGTACAACAACCACCCACCTGAAGTGCAACTGTCCAAGTCCGTACAGCTAGAAAATACCAAAACTCCAATTCCTTGCTTCCACAATTTCAGCACACCCGAAATATCCCTGGTACAGTACAAAGCTCACTAATTACACTTAGGCTCCCACTTATAGCACTAATAACACATACAATCCCGAATTCTGTACAGTTAAATTATCACCTGCAGAAATTGCCCAGAAAATTCCAATAAAAATATCACGGCGATCCTCGCGTCGATAGCTTCGAAACGGTACCTTGCACGCCCAAATCCGAGTTCTGTACATCAAGATAAAAATCCGGCAAGGTGGTGACTCCAAACAACAAACTGTGGATTAAGACTGATTACTGTACACTGAGAAAACAGTGATTTTCACCTCGAAATAAAATTCACGAAAATCCAATAAAAATACGAGCGCGTTCCTTGCGATCTGTAGATGAAAAAGTTGTATAAGCTCGTCTCCGTATGACGCTCGTGCGCGAAGATATGGCCAAAATACTCCGATGCTGTCCTCACATTCCTCACAGAAAAAGGGGTCCATTGTTACCTCGGGATCCGAGCCAAAGAAGCAAAATCAGAATGCGCGATCAAAATGAAAGATGAAGCCCTACCTGTCGTGAAGCCAACGGCGCAAAAATCACAGAAAAAGGAGCTCGGGGTAGGCCGGGGGAGCTAAAACACCGCTGCTGCGCCGAAGAAGAACACAGAAAACGCAACGTCGCGCCGCGCCGTAAAATCGAGATCTCGAAATCCGTGCCACTCGAAAATCTGAAACTTGGTAGGATTGATCCTCACTTCAAGGGAAGAAATTCATCCTCTAATGTCCCCTTCGAGCTGAGGCCTCGAAGGGGTCGAAATCCCCATTGGAAGAGCTCTCGGATGCACTTAAGGAAAAATCCAGGAAAAACCTTTCGCTGCGCCCGGTGCACGTGAGCCACCCAACGACGGCGCGCCACGTGGCCCCAACAACCGTGCACCGCCCGTGACCGCGCACACCTGCTCCCGCCCGCACGTCGCGTACGGCAACTGCTCCACCCGTTGCGTAGACCGGGAGCACAACACCGAGCCAATCACGAGCCGCCACGTGTCCCACCGTCGGTCCACCGTGCACCAAAAATGTTCCGTGAACCGCGCTCCGTGAACCATCCAGTAAAACGATGCCACGTGTCCTCTCGGTGCATCCTGGACCATGAGCCCTCGCGACTACTCCATAGACCGCGCACTGTGAGCCCTCCACTCACCAGCCGCCACGTGGCACCGCCCAAGTGCACGCCGCCGCCGTGGACCGCGCGCCTGCCCCGCGCGCCCTGCCGCGCGCTGCCCGCGCCGCGCGCCGCCGCTGCTCCGCCTGCCCGAGGCCGCGCCGCCGCCCGCCGGTGCTGCCCGCCGCCGCCGCCGGCGCCGGCGATCGCCGGAAAACACTGTTCCGGCCGGTGAACAGTAATTACTGTAGCAAGCTCCGAAAAAATCCAAGTAAATAGCCCATCTTGACCGTTTTCGCGCGCTGAATCCAAATACGGCGTCCGTTTTGCCAAATTCCAATCCTAAAATTTGCCGGAGGCTCCCGGAAAGGTATTTTCACTCCGAATTTCGCGCCGAGTCCAAATCTGGTATCCGATTTGCGCGAAAACACTTCTAAACATCCAACGGGGTCTTCCGGTTATCCACGTGATCTATTTAAGCCCCGAATCCATCACTTGAGTCCAAATTGGCGCGCGAACACCGCTGACATGCCCCGTAGGCCTCCCGAAGCTGCCGGTCACACTGTAGAAGCCCTGCAACGGTCCGGGTCACCACATCCTCCCCCACTAAAAGAAAGTTTCGTCCTCGAAACTAAAGCAACTCTCCTAGGAGTCTCAAAAACCAGGGTCAAACCCAACACCGCCGTCTCCAGCTCCCAAGTCACCTATCACTCCCCGTGATTACTCCGCAACAACCACAACAGCAACAACCAGAACGGCAAAAGCCCGATTGCGCAATTCCCTCACCACACGAGCCGGAATTCGCAACGGCGTCCCTCGTACACCAAACTCTCATAGGGCTCAAAAGAAGCGAGTCAATCACGGGCGAGGGGTCCAAAGCATACCACTCAGCTGAGATGCAGAAAAACCTCAATCTTCCAACAAAAGACTGGGGAAAGGAACGAACAGCCCGAGCAACATGCTCAAGAATCACACCCCAGAGCCAACTCAACCAACGCGATCCGAAACACAAACACACAACACCTGCACAGAAAGGGGCCCAAACAAGCAGGGTTTCACACTCGGTCGCCCTCAGAACTCAACCACCCAAGTGGATTGCTCAGCCGCAGCCTCTAATCCAAAGAGATCCTCTAGGACACAAACACAAACCCTGTACACCAAGATGGCCCCACACAGCGTCAATTATAGAATCAACAAGCACAACCCCAAAGCTCTTCTGCTCCAGGTATCCGCCACCAAAGTGGCCCTGTCGGGGTGATACAGGATGCTCAACAAAATCCAAGGATAGCTCTACAGCCACTATGGGAGGTATCACTATAACTCACAAATCCATCTCCCACTACTGACTAGGTTAAAGTCGGCGCTGGTACCAAACTCGTCATCTGATCATCAGCTCTGCTAGCACCATCCGGTCCAAAAGCTCCTCACCCCAAGAATAACCGTCGTCTCGGACAGTCTTAATTACCATCCATTTTGGCCGGATTTCCACAGTCGCCCCTATGGCTTGAATAGGCAATCCAGGAAGACATGCTCTCGAAGCTAAAACTTGCACCACAACGACTTGGCATAAAGCTTTTTCCTCAATCTTAAAGGCAACAGGGCATTAGGCATTCCATTGGCTTCTCTGTACTCATAATGCCCCTAGCGTCTCCTGTACGCCATCTTGACGAAATACTCAGCTGTGAATCTAAACTGGTGCAGGCATCATAATCGATCAACTGCCGGGGCAGAACTCCATCAAAAGGCCCTAAATAATACCTGGACCTGACTGGGCTCCAATCACAAAGGGCTCTCACCGTCGTATATCAACGACATAGCACTAGGTCCAACATACCCTCGATCCATCAGATCCCCGCACCTATGCCTCAACTCCCACAGCTCTAAAAGCGATATCCAACGAGGTGCTATGAAGTTGGCGCGGTTTCCAGAACCACGTCAACTACAATCTTAATCTCCCTTTCTGGCGGCATAATCATCGGCTCAGGTGGTCTCACACCCGGATCTCACGAGCAATAGGGATATCCTTAAGTCCCGCTGTCACCGTAGGCACCTCTCAACACAGTCGCTGTAAACGGTGTGCTCTGACAGTCTCAACAAACAAATTGCCTTCCATTATCTGCCTTGCAGAAAATCAAAGCCCTTTCTCTCGACAGTCAAACATCCTGTGGCACTACGCCAACCGATCCCATGCACTGGGTCAAACACTAAGCTGCCACAAACACCAATATGTCTGCCGTCAAAACTCACAGCCTCTGCTACACTGGACACGATCCACAAGCCTCCCCACACTTGCACATGCCAACAGTAACCGTACCTCAAGTTCATGTGGTAACGACTCTACCTCTAGTCCATGTAGGGATTCAACATGCTCTAACTCTGACGACTGTGATGAAATCATACCTGCCGCCAACTCAATCCACTACCGTGGCGCCCTCCGTCCGGGCGGCACAAAATTCATCGCTCGATGCAAGTGGTCGTCGCTCAGCCCTGCCAAAATATCTAAACAATCACAAAGGAGCACGACCTCTGTCCATGCTCACCTGAGGTGCCGAATGCTGTCGCTCCATACAAGCCAATCCACGCTAAACCGCTGCGCCACTCTGATAAAAGGTCTGTTGCTGTCATCGGGTCCACCCAACCCCTGATGTCTCAAACTACCTGGATATCATCGTCAAACGACCAAGCACAATCGATTCATGCAATTCCTTATACAATTACCTTACGGAGCTCCCCTCAATCACGTCTATTGCACCCAAACATGCCAATTATCAAACACACAGGTAACATCCCCCAGAGATAAACTCACATACTCTATCCACACCCGGATCCCACCAACCAGGAAGGAAAACAAAAATGTCTCTGCCGCCGATCTATCCTCCCATCATCTGGCATCAATCGGCCTCTATCCAAACTTACCTCTGACAGAGACACCCATCAAAAGAAATGCAGCGCCAGTTCCATAAACAA
>CM054944.1:17227043-17325588 GCA_029168755.2 Tillandsia fasciculata | reverse complement strand
AATAATAAAAAAAGAGCTTGCTATTAGGAACGGAATAAAAATTTTGGATTCCAATCATTCTAAATTAAACTTGCGACGAGCCACCACACTTGATTGGACCCTCTATCTGGTGATGGGGCACACTCGAACCCAATCCATCTTGTTCTACGGCACCATTGTATGTGGTGCTCTAACGTCTGCTTCAAGCATTTCTTTTTTTCCAAACTCTTCGGAATTGTTATCACTATTTTCTCGTGTAAAGTCGTAAAAAATTTAGAGGTTGAGGGCTAGGTCTTGAGTTTGAAACTTAATTTGTCACGCCCCGGGGTCGAAACTGCAACCCGGCTCGCTAACAGATCCGCCATCTGTACGAAACTGCCGTACAGACGAAGCGTCTAACCTGCAAAAGGAATCAAACTACAGCAAACAGAATATCAGAGCTGAAAGTAAAACTACTGAAAAGGAAATCCAAAAACTATAACTGAAGATAATACAATACCAACTCCCAAAGAACGAGGTATAAAAGTCCCTAAATATAAAACCCAAAGGGATATCTCCAATAAATACATCAGTATACCAGCTCTCAAAACCAAATATCCTCACTACATCAGTCTCTCAAAGGGTAAAGTGAAAATACCAACTCTATCCTCACTACAAGACAAGGCAACATAACTCTCAAAATGTGCGGGGTACAGCTACTCTCCAGACGTGACATCTGGTAGGGGTCTAACTCGCGACTCCTCTTACCTCGATTCAGTTTGGATCAGCAACCGTGCAGTAAGACAGAAGTAGAGGTCCCTGGGTGAAAAAGACACCACGACGGGTGGTGAGAACTACATCCCAAGTAGTTCTCAGTGGTGCGCCAACAAGCCCGACGGTCTGCCCACTAATCTACTAGAGGCAGAGAGTAACAGATGCAATACTGGAAAGAAAAGCTGGTAAACTAACTCTACGCTACTATATGCCTCTAAACTAGATGCTCAAGGGAGAAACAGAAAGGAAATCTGGTACCCAAGAACTATCTCTCAACTCAAATCACCCAATCTATACTGACTGCCGACATCGGGTCCAGTCAAACCTGCGCCTACCTACTGCCGTTACATCCACGGAGGACCGACTTACGTAGGGCGTCCGTGGCTGCCAAAAAGGACCCAGCCCTAGGGACTGTGTCGACAAAACGCAATAGCAGTAACCCGCCTAGCTCCGAGTGCACTCGAGGGGCGCGACCCCACCGAGTAAAGTATCTGCGCATCTATTCGAGCTCAATGTGGCCCATGCGGCTATTCCAAATCCACCAACAGATCGACTGTAATCAAAGACCCTGTCTCTGTCACGCCCCGGGTGTAAACCAGAACCCGGGCCCGTCTACAGATCCGCCGTGCACACGGTATTTCCCGTGTACACGAAGCGTCAACAACCTGCTCAGATAAAAAGATATGATAAAAGAGCAATAAAACAGAGCTGAACTAAAACTAATACATCTCAGACTGAAGCTGGAAATAAAGTACAATACATCTGTATAAATGATACATCAGTCTCTCCCAGCTCACAAAATAAAAAATACAACATGCTGGCAAAAGCCAGTCCCAAAAGTGAAAGTACAACCGTCTGAGGAAAACCTGGGTACACCAACAGTCCAGCTAACACGCTCATCCTGCCTCGAGATCTATCTACTCAGCCGTCCTCTCCTCGACCCGCCACTGAAAGTCCAGTAGCACCCGCAGAAGACTCTGCAAAACAAGGGAGAAGAAAAAAGAGGGAAAAGAATGGGGGTGAGAACTACTAGTAAACCAGTAGCCTCCCCTAGTGGGTAAAACCTCAGCTCAGATATGCCCACCAGGTGCTCAGAGGCAAAAAGGGGAAAGAAGAGAGAAGGGGATGCAAATAAATGACGCAGCTGATAAAATGCTATCCTTAATATGCCTCTACATGACCATCTAATAAGGATGGAGAAAATGATGCATCAGAATCAACGCCTGTCATAATGACCCAATCTGACAGCCAGTGAACACTGGCACTGCCTGCTCTGCTGTCGAACTCAAGAAACCAGCATGGTGCCCGGCGCTCACACCGTGGAACTCAAGAAACCAGCATGGTGCCCGGCGCTCACACCGTGGAAAGCCTACTCCGGAGTGGCACTCGAGGGGAGCGACCCACACGAGTAAAGTATATCACTGTATCAACCATCTCTGTAACCACTGTCTCATAATAGCAGGACTGGATCGAGACTCAAATAAGTGGGAACAACCCTCCACTAAAGTAAGCCCGATCCCCGAACACCCAATCTGATGCAATAGAAACAATCCGGTCAACCACCCAAGATCCGTGGTCGCCGCAACCCCCTGACAAACTCAACCTGTCCCAAATCCCCAATACCTGCCTACACTGTCCAACATACGCTCGAACCTGAGCGATTAAGCCGCTAGTGCCAACAATGAAAGAAGAAAAGAGAAAAAGCATGGTTTCTCCTAAGTCAAGTCCCAAAATAGTGTAGCAGTAAAAGATGGCAATAATTATGTGACCAATTTAATCATGCAGTGTTCCAATATTTGTCCAGTTTCCAGAATAATCAATTTAGAGATTAAAGGCTAAAGTGACAGTCACATAAGATTAATCATCAGTTTTGCAGTCCTCTAATATTATCACATTGTCTCTATGCATACGGTCCAGAACTTAGGCGATTTAAACAAATGATCAATCTAACAATAATTTTCGCGGATCAGATAACCAATAATTTGCTCCCTAAAGCATGCGAGTCTACCAATTAACACATTTAGCATCATCAAATCAGGGGTACTCTGATATTCCTAGTGGGCATAACAAAGGAGAGGAGTACAACAACCACCCACCTGAAGTGCAACAGTCCAAGTCCGTACAGCTAGAAAATACCAAAACTCCAATTCCTTGCTTCCACAATTTCAGCACACCCGAAATATCCCTGGTACAGTACAAAGCTCACTAATTACACTTAGGCTCTCACTTATAGCACTAATTAACACATACAATCCCGAATTCTGTACAGTTAAATTATCACCTGCAGAAATTGCCCAGAAAATTCCAATAAAAATATCACGGCGATCCTCGCGTCGATAGCTTCGAAACGGTACCTTGCACGCCCAAATCCGAGTTCTGTACATCAAGATAAAAATCCGGCAAGGTGGTGATCCAAACAACAAACTGTGGAAAAGACTGTGCACAGTACACTGAGAAAACAGTGATTTTCACCTCGAAATAAATCTCACGAAAATCCAATAAAAATACGAGCGCGTTCCTTGCGATCTGTAGATGAAAAAGTTGTATAAGCTCGTCTCCGTATGACGCTCGAGCGCGAAGATATGACCAAAACACTCCGATGCTGTCCTCACATTCCTCACAGAAAAAGGGGGTCCATTGTTACCTCGGGATCCGAGCCAAAGAAGCAAAATCAGAGTGCGCGATCAAAATGAAAGATGAAGCCCTACCTGTCGTGAAGCCAACGGCGCAAAAATCACAGAAAAAGGAGCTCGGGGTAGGCCGGGGAGCTAAAACACCGCTGCTGCGCCGAAGAAGAACACAGAAAACGCAACGTCGCGCCGCGCCGTAAAATCGAGATCTCGAAATCCGTGCCACTCGAAAATCTGAAACTTGGTAGGATTGATCCTCACTTCAAGGGGAAGAATTCATCCTCTAATGTCCCCTTCGAGCTGAGGCCTCGAAGGGGTCGAAATCCCCATTGGAAGAGCTCTCGGATGCACTTAAGGGAAAAATCCAGGAAAAACCTTTCGCTGCGCCCGGTGCACGTGAGCCACCCAACGACGGCGCGCCACGTGGCCCCAACAACCGTGCACCGCCGTGAACCGCGCACCCTGCTCCCGCCCGCACGTCGCGTACGGCAACTGCTCCACCCGTTGCGTAGACCGGGAGCACAACACCGAGCCAATCACAAGCCGCCACGTGTCCCACCGTCGGTCCACCGTGCACCAAAAATGTTCCGTGAACCGCGCTCCGTGAACCATCCAGTAAAACGATGCCACGTGTCAAACTCGGTGCATCCTGGACCATGAGCCCTCGCGACTACTCCATAGACCGCGCACTGTGAGCCCTCCACTCACCAGCCGCCACGTGGCACCGCCCAAGTGCACGGCCGCCGCCGTGGACCGCGCGCCTGCCGCGCGCCCGCGCGCGCGCTGCCCGCGCCGCGCCGCGCGCCGCTGCTCCGCCTGCCCGAGGCCGCGCCGCCGCCCGCCGGTGCTGCCCGCCGCCGCCGCCGGCCGCGCCGCGATCGCCGGAAACACTGTTCCGGCCGGTGAACAGTAAATTACTGTAGCAAGCTCCGAAAAATCCAAGTAAATAGCCCATCTTGACCGTTTTCGCGCGCTGAATCCAAATACGGCGTCCGTTTTGCCAAATTCCAATCCTAAAATTTGCCGGAGGCTCCCGGAAAGGTATTTTCACTCCGAATTTCGCGCCGAGTCCAAATCTGGTATCCGATTTGCGCGAAAACACTTCTAAACATCCAACGGGGTCTTCCGGTTATCCACGTGATCTATTTAAGCCCCGAATCCATCACTTGAGTCCAAATTGGCGCGCGAACACCGCTGACATGCCCCGTAGGCCTCCCGAAGCTGCCGGTCACACTGTAGAAGCCCTGCAACGGTCCGGGTCACCACATCCTCCCCCACTAAAAGAAAGTTTCGTCCTCGAAACTAAAGCAACTCCCTAGGAGTCTCAAAAACCAGGGTCAAAACCCAACACCGCCGTCTCCAGCTCCCAAGTCACCTATCACTCCCCGTGATTACTCCGCAACAACCACAACAGCAACAACCAGAACGGCAAAGCCCGATTGCGCAATTCCCTCACCACACGAGCCGGAATTCGCAACGGGCGTCCCTCGTACACCAAACTCTCATAGGGCTCAAAAGAAGCGAGTCAATCACGGGCGAGGGGTCCAAAGCATACCACTCCTGAGCTGAGATGCAGAAAAACCTCAGATCTTCCAACAAAAGACTGGGGAAAGGAACGAACAGCCCCGAGCAACATGCTCAAGAATCACACCCCAGAGCCAACTCAACCAACGCGATCCGAAACACAAACACACAACACCTGCACAGAAAAGGGGCCCAAACAAGCAGGGGTTCACACTCGGTCGCCCTCAGAACTCAACCACCCAAGTGGATTGCTCAGCCGCAGCCTCTAATCCAAAGAGATCCTCTAGGACACAAACACAAACCCTGTACACCAAGATGGCCCCACACAGCGTCAATTATAGAATCAACAAGCACAACCCCAAAGCTCTTCTGCTCCAGGTATCCGCCACCAAAGTGGCCCTGTCGGGGTGATACAGGATGCTCAACAAAATCCAAGGATAGCTCTACAGCCACTATGGGAGGTATCACTATAACTCACAAATCCATCTCCCACTACTGACTAGGTTAAAGTCGGCGCTGGTACCAAACTCGTCATCTGATCATCAGGCTCTGCTAGCACCATCCGGTCCAAAAGCTCCTCACCCCAAGAATAACCGTCGATCTCGGACAGTCTTAATTACCATCCATTTTGGCCGGATTTCCACAGTCGCCCCTATGGCTTGAATAGGCAATCCAGGAAGACATGCTCTCGAAGCTAAAACTTGCACCACAACGACTTGGCATAAAGCTTTTTCCTCAATCTTAAAGGCAACAGGGCATTAGTCATTCCATTGGCTTCTCTGTACTCATAATGCCCCTAGCGTCTCCTGTACGCCATCTTGACGAAATACTCAGCTGTGAATCTAAACTGGTGCAGGCATCATAATCGATCAACTGCCGGGGCAGAACTCCATCAAAAGGCCCTAAATAATACCTGGACCTGACTGGGCTCCAATCACAAAGGGCTCTCACCGTCGTATATCAACGACATAGCACTAGGTCCAACAGACCCTCGATCCATCAGATCCCCGCACCTATGCCATCAACTCCCACAGCTCTAAAAGCGATATCCAACGAGGTGCTATGAAGTTGGCGCGGTTTCCAGAACCACGTCAACTACAATCTTAATCTCCCTTTCTGGCGGCATAATCATCGGCTCAGGTGGTCTCACACCCGGGATCTCACGAGCAATAGGGATATCCTTAAGTCCCGCTGTCACCGTAGGCACCTCTCACACAGTCGCTGTAAACGGTGTGCTCTGACAGTCTCAACAAACAAATTGCCTTCCATTATCTGCCTTGCAGAAAATCAAAGCCCTTTCTCTCGACAGTCAAACATCCTGTGGCACTACGCCAACCGATCCCATGCACTGGGTCAAACACTAAGCTGCCACAAACACCAATATGTCTGCCGGCAAAACTCACAGCCTCTGCTACACTGGACACGATCCACAAGCCTCCCCCACTTGCACCATGCCAACAGTAACCTGTACCTCAAGTTCATGTGGTAACGACTCTACCTCTAGTCCATGTAGGGATGCAACATGCTCTAACTCTGACTACTGTGATGAAATCATACCTGCGACAACTCAATCCACTACCGTGGCGCCCTCCGACCGGGCGGCACAAATTCATCCGCTCGATGCAAGTGGTCGTCGCTCAGCCTGCCAAAATATCTAGAACAATCACAAAGGGAGCACGACCTCTGTCCATGCTCACACTGAGGTGCCGAATGCGGTCTCTCGCAGACAGCCAATCCACGCTACCGCTGCGCCACTCTGATAAAAGGGCTGTTGCTGTCATCGGGTCCACCCAACCCCTGATGTCTCAAAAATCTACCTGGATATCATCGTCAAACGACCAAGCACAATCGATTCATGCAATTCCTTATACAATTATCCTTACGGAGCTCACCCCTCAATCACGTCTATTGCACCCCAAACATGCCAATTATCAACACACAGGGTAACATCCCCCAGAGATAAACTCACATACTCTATCCACACGGATATCCACCAACCAGGAAAGGAAAACAAAAATGTCTCTGCCGGCCGATCTATCCTCCATCATCTGGCATCAAGCGCCTCTATCCAGAACTTACCTCTGACAGCAGACACCCATCCAAAAGAAATGCAGCGCCAGTTCCATAAACACTGCCTCCACTATCGAAGCACCCCAAAGTCCAAAACCTGCAAAAGATGGTCCGAGCAAACGGAAGGGTATCCTGGCGCAATCAACTCTCAGCCACGCATATCCTATGCGCCTCGTTCCTCAAATCATAGAACGCGCAATTCGACAACTGCGTACACCCTTTAGACACCAGAAGGCTGCCAAAGAGTCTCTCCATCATCACCAACCACGATTCTAACCCAAGAGGCTCCAAACCTAATCCTAAGAATCGGGGTGGTTTATCTGCCGAAACTGGCTCAACTGATCATTGGTGTCCCATAGCTCATCAGCTGTCAACTATCCACCCTGCCTCGGCGCCTCGGCACTAAACATTGGCACACTGGGGCTACTCACTCCATCAATACCACAGAAATCCTCGCCCTTGAGGATACTGCAATCGGGTGGTCTCAGAAGGAAGCACTGTCGAGCTGCCCGCCGCTCCGACGACTGTGTCACAAAACCAGATGCTCGCCCACTCTGCCGCTGAAAAGCCTCTGACAATCCTGTCTCCTGGGTCCGGAGCTCTCTGACTCCAATCTGGTATCCGGCCCGAAACAACTAGCTCAGACCCAACTGCTGCACCCAAGTGCACCCGGGTCAGGGCCCAAAGTCGGGGAGACACCGCTCGCCACGACAAACAGCAAATCAGCACAACCCAAACACTCGACCCAATCTAGCGAAAGTCAAAGACATCCCCCTATTTTTGTAACTTTATGTTGTCTGCAGCCAACATAACTGTCCCACAAAAACAGGGTATGTCGATCCCTCTTCACTCACAGGAAGAGTCAAAACCAAATCACCGACTTTCGCAAAATGTCGCGTCTCTCACACCCTAACATCCTAGGGCCCGCCGTAAGCCTAGGGTTTCCTAAGTCCCAACTGACCTATCCCTAAGCTCTGATACCAACTTAATCTGTCACGCCCCGGGTGTAAACCAGAACCCGGGCCCGTCTACAGATCCGCCGTGCACACGGTATTTCCCGTGTACACGAAGCGTCAACAACCTGCTCAGATAAAAAGATATGATAAAAGAGCAATAAAAACAGAGCTGAACTAAAACTAATACATCTCAGACTGAAGCTGGAAATAAAGTACAATACATCTGTATAAATGATACATCAGTCTCTCCCAGCTCACAAAATAATAAATACAACATGCTGGCAAAAGCCAGTCCCAAAAGTGAAAGTACAACCGTCTGAGGAAAACCTGGGTACACCAACAGTCCAGCTAACACGCTCATCCTGCCTCGAGATCTATCTACTCAGCCGTCCTCTCCTCGACCCGCCACTGAAAGTCCAGTAGCACCCCGCAGAAGACTCTGCAAAACAAGGGAGAAGAAAAAGAGGGAAAAGAATGGGGGTGAGAACTACTAGTAAACCAGTAGCCTCCCCTAGTGGGTAAAACCTCAGCTCAGATATGCCCACCAGGTGCTCAGAGGCAAAAAGGGGAAAGAAGAGAGAAGGGATGCAAATAAATGACGCAGCTGATAAAATGCTATCCTTAATATGCCTCTACATGACCATCTAATAAGGATGGAGAAAATGATGCATCAGAATCAAGACGCCTGTCATAATGACCCAATCTGACAGCCAGTGAACACTGGCACTGCCTGCTCTGCTGTCGAACTCAAGAAACCAGCATGGTGCCCGGCGCTCACACCGTGGAACTCAAGAAACCAGCATGGTGCCCGGCGCTCACACCGTGGAAAGCCTACTCCGGAGTGGCACTCGAGGGGAGCGACCCACACGAGTAAAGTATATCACTGTATCAACCATCTCTGTAACCACTGTCTCATAATAGCAGGACTGGATCGAGACTCAAATAAGTGGGAACAACCCTCCACTAAAGTAAGCCCGATCCCCGAACACCCAATCTGATGCAATAGAAACAATCCGGTCAACCACCCAAGATCCGTGGTCGCCGCAACCCCCTGACAAACTCAACCTGTCCCAAATCCCCAATACCTGCCTACACTGTCCAACATACGCTCGAACCTGAGCGATTAAGCCGCTAGTGCCAACAATGAAAGAAGAAAAGAGAAAAAGCATGGTTTCTCCTAAGTCAAGTCCCAAAATAGTGTAGCAGTAAAAGATGGCAATAATTATGTGACCAATTTAATCATGCAGTGTTCCAATATTTGTCCAGTTTCCCAGAATAATCAATTTAGAGATTAAAGGCTAAAGTGACAGTCACATAAGATTAATCATCAGTTTTGCAGTCCTCTAATATTATCACATTGTCTCTATGCATACGGTCCAGAACTTAGGCGATTTAAACAAATGATCAATCTAACAATAATTTTCGCGGATCAGATAACCAATAATTTGCTCCCTAAAGCATGCGAGTCTACCAATTAACACATTTAGCATCATCAAATCAGGGGTACTCTGATATTCCTAGTGGGCATAACAAAGGAGAGGAGTACAACAACCACCCACCTGAAGTGCAACAGTCCAAGTCCGTACAGCTAGAAAATACCAAAACTCCAATTCCTTGCTTCCACAATTTCAGCACACCCGAAATATCCCTGGTACAGTACAAAGCTCACTAATTACACTTAGGCTCTCACTTATAGCACTAATTAACACATACAATCCCGAATTCTGTACAGTTAAATTATCACCTGCAGAAATTGCCCAGAAAATTCCAATAAAAATATCACGGCGATCCTCGCGTCGATAGCTTCGAAACGGTACCTTGCACGCCCAAATCCGAGTTCTGTACATCAAGATAAAAATCCGGCAAGGTGGTGATCCAAACAACAAACTGTGGAAAAAGACTGTGCACAGTACACTGAGAAAACAGTGATTTTCACCTCGAAATAAATCTCACGAAAATCCAATAAAAATACGAGCGCGTTCCTTGCGATCTGTAGATGAAAAAGTTGTATAAGCTCGTCTCCGTATGACGCTCGAGCGCGAAGATATGACCAAAACACTCCGATGCTGTCCTCACATTCCTCACAGAAAAAGGGGTCCATTGTTACCTCGGGATCCGAGCCAAAGAAGCAAAATCAGAGTGCGCGATCAAAATGAAAGATGAAGCCCTACCTGTCGTGAAGCCAACGGCGCAAAAATCACAGAAAAAGGAGCTCGGGGTAGGCCGGGGAGCTAAAACACCGCTGCTGCGCCGAAGAAGAACACAGAAAACGCAACGTCGCGCCGCGCCGTAAAATCGAGATCTCGAAATCCGTGCCACTCGAAAATCTGAAACTTGGTAGGATTGATCCTCACTTCAAGGGGAAGAATTCATCCTCTAATGTCCCCTTCGAGCTGAGGCCTCGAAGGGGTCGAAATCCCCATTGGAAGAGCTCTCGGATGCACTTAAGGGAAAAATCCAGGAAAAACCTTTCGCTGCGCCCGGTGCACGTGAGCCACCCAACGACGGCGCGCCACGTGGCCCCAACAACCGTGCACCGCCCGTGAACCGCGCACCCTGCTCCCGCCCGCACGTCGCGTACGGCAACTGCTCCACCCTTGCGTAGACCGGGAGCACAACACCGAGCCAATCACAAGCCGCCACGTGTCCCACCGTCGGTCCACCGTGCACCAAAAATGTTCCGTGAACCGCGCTCCGTGAACCATCCAGTAAAACGATGCCACGTGTCACTCTCGGTGCATCCTGGACCATGAGCCCTCGCGACTACTCCATAGACCGCGCACTGTGAGCCCTCCACTCACCAGCCGCCACGTGGCACCGCCCAAGTGCACGGCCGCCGCCGTGGACCGCGCGCCTGCCCGCGCGCCCGCGCGCTGCCCGCGCCGCGCGCCGCCGCTGCTCCGCCTGCCCGAGGCGCGCCGCCGCCCGCCGTGCTGCCCGCCGCCGCCGCCGGCGCCGGCGATCGCCGGAAAACACTGTTCCGGCCGGTGAACAGTAAATTACTGTAGCAAGCTCCGAAAAATCCAAGTAAATAGCCCATCTTGACCGTTTTCGCGCGCTGAATCCAAATACGGCGTCCGTTTTGCCAAATTCCAATCCTAAAATTTGCCGGAGGCTCCCGGAAAGGTATTTTCACTCCGAATTTCGCGCCGAGTCCAAATCTGGTATCCGATTTGCGCGAAAACACTTCTAAACATCCAACGGGGTCTTCCGGTTATCCACGTGATCTATTTAAGCCCCGAATCCATCACTTGAGTCCAAATTGGCGCGCGAACACCGCTGACATGCCCCGTAGGCCTCCCGAAGCTGCCGGTCACACTGTAGAAGCCCTGCAACGGTCCGGGTCACCACAGTCTCACTCACTGGCTGGAACACAACACAGCCGAGACCCCCTGTCCCTCAGACAGTAATCAAAAGAACCCTGTCTCACTCACTGGCTGGAACACAACACAGCCGAGACCCCCTGTCCCTTAGACAGTAATCAAAAGACACTCTGATCAATAACTCACTATCTGACTCCACTCGGTCCCCCAACACGAGTGTAAATGCACCCCACTAATAACCCGACACCTCGGCCCCCTATCTGGGCGAGGAAGAAACTAAGTCCAGATGACATAGTGATGATAGTGAAAGTGTCTAAAGCAATAAAGTAACCTAGCCCAAGTTGGAGTTTTCTACTAGTCTGGTTGAACATGCTGCATATGACAGGGGTGCTAGGTCAAGTCCGAAGATAACAATAAAATAAGGATGTGGTGGGGAAATAATAAGAACACATGATAGACGGAATAACTGATGAATCTCATCTCATGCTCTCTAACATGTATACTGGAGGTAAGAATAATACATGCACATCCCTAAACAGCTAGAATTAGCGTACAGATCGCAATTCTTGAAAGCGAGACCACCCACCTGACCAGTCGAACTGCCGAAAGTCCTACAGCTGATAATACCCGAAAAAAGCAACTCAAAGTCCAACGGGTCCAGAACTGTCCACAATCTCTCCTGGGTACAATAAAAAGCTCCAGTTACACTTAAATTCCAAAATCTGCCGAGAAAAACACCCTAAAAGTTCAGCTGTAAAGATGCGAATAATCCACCTGCTGAAAGTTCTCAGAAAAATCCAAATAAAATATCTCTGCGATCTACGCGTCGATAGCTTCGAAACGAATCCCTGCACGTCCAATTCCGAGGTTCCTACACTGAGATATAAAATCGGCAAGAGAAACACCCCAAACTAAACTGTACAAAATTCCACAGATAGAAACTCGGGAAGAAGAAAGATTCTCACCTTCGAAGAAAACTCAGAAAATTCTGAGAAAAATCCAGGAGATTCCTCGCGAAAAGTAGATGAATTTTGCCTTTTGAATCACCTCGATCCGATGTCGGTGCGCAAAGTTACAGCCTAAACTCTGCGATGCTGTCCAAAACTGCAACTGTACCAAGGGCTCCAAAGATGATGAAATTCACCTGATTTGTAGCAATATTTAGCTTTTTTCTTCAATATGAAAGATGTAGGTCATTGAGTCCAGGTGAATTCCCCATAAAAATCAGCTTAAAATTCCACTTCTTCAATCCTAGGGAGCAAAAACACTGAGCATTGCTCAAAACCACATCCAAAATCTCAGCTGCACACAACAATCTCAAAGATGGCTCAATTTACCTAACTTAGAGTCCAAATTGGAAATTCCACAAAATACGAAAATTGGAGCTCTGTAAGTCCTGGAAATTTACCAACAAAAATCAACTTAGAATTCCATTTATACATCCCAGGGGAGTAAAAACACTAACCTCTGCTCGAAATCTCAAACTGAAATCAAGTGTCTCAAAGATTGCTATCTTTACCTGGTTTAGAGCTTCAATTAGGTCTCCTCTTCAATACCAAAGTTGTAGATCATGAAGTTGTGAAGAGAACCACGCAAGAATCATCCCAAAATTCTATTTCTACACTTCTGGAGACCTCCTGGAAGAAAAAGCGACGAAGTGGAATCCAAAACCAGCAAACTTCAAGCTCCATTCAAAAATGCTAAAAGATGGTATTTTCCCTTGATAATTGCTGGAGAAGAAGACAACCCCTTAGGAGAAATTTTGATGCAAAAATCCTTTTTTTACAGCTCTCAAAAAGCCCTTCATTTGATCAAGAAACACTCAAAACCATCAAAGCCATCTCAAAAAAACACCCTTCCACAACAAATCCCTCGCACCCGATCCGGTGCGAGGCGGGTCGGACCAAATGGTCCGACCGACCCCCCTTGCGCTGCGACACGTGTGCAGGCCCAGCCCGCAACGCGTGCCACGCACGCGCAGCGCTGGCGCGCGCTGCGGCCTCCGGTGCACACGCGGTGCACCGGTCGCCCCAGCCCGCGCCGCAGACCCGGTCCAGCGCCGCGTGCTCCCCCGCGGCGCACCGCGCTGGCGCACGCCCGTGCGCCCGCCTGCTGTGGACCCGGTGTACGCGCCACCCCCCTGCACCAGCGCTGCACCTGCCGGTCTACGGCCCGTACACCGAACCCCGTGAACCCGGTTCACCACACCAGCAACACCAAAATCTCCATTTAAAGCCCAAATTGTCCAGAAAAGTGTATTTCGCACCGATTTTTCGCGCTGAGTCCAAATCAACAAACCGATTTGCCAAATTCTCACTCTAAAAATTTCCGAAGGCAATCGGAGAGGTAATCCTTAATCCAAACTTCGCCCGGAGTCCAAATTTGACATCTAAAACGCGCGAAACCACCTCTAAACATCCGACGGGTCCACCAATTACCCACGCGATCCCATTTTAAGCCCAAAGTCCAACACATGTGTCCAAATTGCGCGCAAATACCACCGACACACCACGCAGGCCTCCAGTGATGCAACTAGATTCCAAATTGCATCACTGGTCCCCTTTTCGGGTCCGACAAGCGCACAAACACTCCCAACGGCCACTAAAAGCTGCCCCAACAACCAGCAAACCCTGCGCGGGGGTTCCGGAACCTCACATCCTCCCCCACTAAAAGAAAGTTTCGTCCTCGAAACTAGATCAAGACCATCAGGAGTCACCAATACCACGGGTAGGTATCCATCAATACGCCTCCAGCTCCCAAAACACCACTCACTCCCCGTGATTACTCCGCAACAACAACAACAACAAGTACGGTATGGCCCGATGTGCAATTCTCTCGTCTCTCGAGCCAGAAATTGCAACGGGCGTCCCTCGTACTCCAACAATCACAGATCTCAAAGGGGCAAGTCAATCACGGGCGAGAAAAACACATCACTCCTGAGCTGAGACGTAAAAAGCCAAAAACTCCAATACAAGGCTGGGGGAAAAATTGAAATAACCACTAGTGCAATACGCACCAGACCACAACCAGTAGGGGTCCTCACTCTGTGTCTCCCGAATCCTGTCCAACAGAGTGGACTGCAAGACCATGGACATGAGTCTAACAGAGACCCCAGGGAATACTACCTCAATCAGTAGACGCCTCAACTACTCCACAATCGGTGCCTGCTGAGTGATCAATATGCTCAAGTTCTGCGCTGATCTCCTACTCCAAGCGTCTGCTACAACATTGACTTTGCCGGGAAGATAAAGGATGTTCACATCATAGTCCCTTAATAGCTCCAACCACCGGCGTTGCCTTAAGTTCAGCTCCTTTTGAGTAGACAATTAATTTAGGCTCTTAAGGTCCGTGTAAATCTCACAGTGCTCCCCGTAGAGATAATGCCGCCATAACCTCAGTGCGAACACCACAGCTGCAAGCTCCAAATCATGAGTAGGGTAATTCTTCTCATAATCCTTAATTGCCGTGAAGCATAAGCAATTACCCTACCATGCAGCATCAGGACACAACCCAAGCCACTGTGAGAGGTGTCACTATAAATCATGAATCCATCGCCCATCACTGGTAGTGCTAGAACTGGTGCCAAAATCAATCTTCTCTTTAATCCCTCACAACTCTCCTGGCACCGCCCAGTCCAGACAAACCTCATCCCCTTTCTAGTCAAGCTGGTACGAGGAGTAGAGAGCTTCGCAAAGCCCTCTACAAAACGACGGTAATATCCTGCTAAACCCAAAAAGCTACGAACCTCAGTAACCGTCGTCGGTCTAGGCCAATCCCGAACTACATCAATCTTCGTCGGGTCCACTGCCACTCCTGCGGCTGAGATAACGTGGCCTAGAAAAGCAACCTCCCGAAGCCAAAAGTCACACTTCTCAAGCTTGGCATACAGCTTCTTCTCTCGCAGAAGCTGTAGCACTAACCTTAAATACTCCTCAAGCTCCATATCACTTCGGGAGTAAATCAAAATGTCGTCAATGAATACGACGACAAACCGATCCAAGTATGGCTGAAACACCCGGTTCATCATATCCATAAATGCAGCAGGGGCATTAGTTAAACCGAAAAGCATAACCGTAAACTCATAATACCCGTACCGGGTTCTAAAAGCCGTCCCAACCTCGCGGTCAAAAGTCCGAACCATCAACGACAATCCGCGTAAATCCCACTCAAAATGCCAAAAGCTGTAGTCTCCACTGGTGCCACAGGGCAGAAACTGTAAACTGAAGCTGAATCTTAACCTATTTTAGTAGAGCACAGAAATGCTAAGGAAGCAGAACTGATAGCCCAGCCGGCATGGCCTACGCCCAGGTATAACAATCAAAGCTGGAAATCATGAGCATATTAAAAGGCTCTACTGTGGGATCCAAGCTGCCTATAAAACAGCGGTTCGTCCTGCCTTAACCTCATAGGGTGGGACTGATGAAGTGCGGACCGAAGATTAACCCACGGTACTCCACAGCCACTAAGGGAGGCATCACTTTAACTCGCAAATCCATCTCCCAACACTAGAATACTAACATTGGCGCTGGTGTTAGTCTTATTATCCATTGGCCATGCTCTTCCAGCACTGCCGGGTTTAAGAAGCTCCTCACCTCAAGAATGAATGTTGGTCTCCGCCAACCTTAAATAACGTCCCTTTGGTTGGGTTCCCTCGCCGCCCCAACGGCTAGAATAAGGTGATCCAAGGAGGCATGCACTTGGAGCTACAACTCGTACCTCAATAACTTGGCCTACAGCTTCATTCACAAGTGCTCCAAGTGATCTAAGTCGCTCACGGAATAAATCAAACATCCCTGGAGAACGCCACTCCCAAACCGTCCAGGTACAACCGGAACACACACTTCCCAAATCTTAAAGACAACAGGGCATTAATTATTCCATTGGGCCTCACTATGCTCTCCTAATGCCCTTGCCATGTCCCGAACGCCATCTAGGCAAAGTCCTCGGCTGTCAGATTGCAAGTAGGTGCTCATCATACCCCAACTGCCGGGGTATAACTCCATCAAAAGGTTCTAGATACCACCCGGACCTGTCTACGCTCGAACCATAAAAGGACCCTCACAGTCGAGTATCTACAACGTGGCATCACCACCGTGTACCAACGGCATGGCACTAGGTCAATTAGACCCCTCGATCCATCCGATCCTGCATCTGCGCCCTCAGCTCTCTCTCACTCCACGGGCGATATCCATTGAGGTGCTGTCGAGGGTGGCGCGGTTCCCCGAACCACGTCAAACGCAATCTCTATCTCCCTTACCGGCGGCATTAACAACAGCTCAAATGAAATCACACCCGGGATCTCATGGGCAATCAAGATATCCCTGAATCCCAGTGCCGCCCTGAATCAAGATATCAAGATATCCCTGAATCCCAATGCCACCTTTCTCACTGTCGCTAAACCTGTGTGCTCTATGCCAACCAATCCCCAAGCGGTGGGTCAAAACACCGAACTGCCACAGTTTCCAACAAGTCTGCCGATACCACTCACGGCCTCAGCTGCATTGGACAAAAATCACAGGCCTCCTCCACATGCACAATACCAATAGAAATCTGTACCTCTAGTACGCGTGTAACAAGTCTACCTCCAGTCCAGACAGGAAAGCTAAAACAACCACTCAACTCCAACTGCTATAAAGAAATCATGCCAGCGACAACCTGGTCCGCTGCCGTAGCGCCCTCCCACTGGGCGGTACAGACTCATCCGCTAGATGTAGTTGTCGTCGCTCAGTCTGCCCCGACGTCATGGCCCTATCTGTCTGGAAAAGTCCCGACTGTCAACACGAAAAACATCGCCCCAGCCCGTGGTCACACTGCGGCGCAGAATGCGGCCCACACAAAAGACACCATCATCCCGCTGCTGCTGCTAACACATCAGCTGTGGAGACCCTCCTGGTCTCTACCTCCTTTGAGACTCACGACCCTCAGACTGGGATCGTGGCGGCCCCGGGGGTCTCGATTTACTCGACTGTCCAAACTCAGGCAGCACTGGACGCCTACCCCGGGATCTGGTCCCTGGCGCTCCATCTCTCTCTGACATGACCACAGATCCTTGGTCAACCTATCGAGCATGCTCAATCGCTGGATCTAACATCGGCACTCGCCGAAAATGCACCAAGTGATGGATATCCTGGCGTAGTCCTCTCCCAGTCTCACACATCCTAAGCGCCTCGCCCCTCGAGCCTGGAGCGCGCAGTTCAACAACTGCCCAAAAACTCTCTAGCACAGGGAGGCTCTTAATTGATCACTCCATCACCACCAACCACGACTCTGCCTCCAATGGCTCCAACTCAATCTTATGAGTCGGGGTGGGTCATCTGCCAAATCTGGCTCAATAGATCAATCCTGACCCACAGCTCCTCTACCGTCACTATCCACCCTGCCTCGGTGCCTCAGCACTAAACGTTGGCACGGAGGGGGTCACTCAGTGCTCCGACAACTGTGTCACCAAGACCCGCTGCTCACTCTGCCGCTGATAGCCTTTGACAATCCTGTCATCTGGGTCCGAAATTCTCTGACCTCAATCCGGGTATCCGGCCCAAAACCAACCGCTCGAGCTCAACTGCTATGACATGATGCACGCGGGTCAACACCCAGCGTCGGGGAGACACCGCTCACCACGACGAAACCACAAAACAGCACACCAAAGCGCTCGACCCAATCCAGCGAAAGTCTAAAGAATGTCATCCATTCCACAGCATTATGTTGTCTGCAGCCAACATAATCACTTAGGAGAATAAACATGCCAATCACTCCTCCCGTCCCTTGGGAGGGGCATAAAACTCAATCAGGACTCTCGCTAATAGTCACGACTCTCACGAAGTCAACCAAGGGTCAAACCATAAGCCTAGGGTTTCTAAGTCCACCATGACCTACAACCTAGGCTCTGATACCACTCTAATCTGTCACGCCCCGGGGTCGAAACTGCAACCCGGCTCGCTAACAGATCCGCCATCTGTACGGAAACTGCCGTACAGACGAAGCGTCTAACCTGCAAAAAGAATCAACTACAGCTAAACAGATATCAGAGCTGAAAGTAAAACTACTGAAAAGCTGAAATCCAAAAACTGTATAACTGAAGATAATACAATATCCAACTCCCAAATACGATCGTATAAAAGTCCTCTAATATATAAAACCCAAAAGGGAGATATCTCCAATAAATACATCAGTATACCAGCTCTCAAAACACAAATATCCTCACTACATCAGTCTCTCAAAGTGTAAAGTGAAAATACAACTCTATCCTCACTACAAGATCACTCAACATGAACTCTCAAAATGTGAGGGGTACAGCTACTCTCAGGACGACATCTGGTAGGGGTCTAACTCGCGACTCCCTTACCTCGATCAGCTGGATCAGCAACCGTGCAGTAAGAACAGAAGTAGAGGTCCCTGGGGAAAAAGACACCACGACGGGTGTGAGAACTACATCCCAAGTAGTTCTCAGTGGGTGCCGCCAACAAGCCCGACGGTCTGCCCACTAAGTCTACAAGAGGCATAAAGTAACAGATGCAATACTGGAAAGGGAAGCTGGTAAACTAACTCTACCGCTACTATGCCTCTAACTAGATGCTCAAGGGTGAAACAGAAAGAAACCTGGTATCACTACTAACTCTCAACTCAAATCACCCAATCTATACTGACTGCCACATCGGGTCCAGTCAAACCTGCGCCTACCTACTGCCGTTACATCCACGGAGGACCGGACTTACGTAGGGCGTCCGTGGCTGCCAAAAAGGACCCAGCCAGAGGGACTGTGTCGACAAAATCGCAATAGCAAGTAACCCGCCTAGCTCCGGAGTGGCACTCGAGGGGCGCGACCCCACCGAGTAAAGTATCTGCGCATCTATGTCGAGCTCAATGTGGCCCATGCAGGCTATAATCCAAATCCACGATCAACAAGATCGACTGTAATCAAAAGAACCCTGTCTCACTCACTGGCTGGAACACAACACAGCCGAGACCCCCTGTCCCTCAGACAGTAATCAAAAGAACCCTGTCTCACTCACTGGCTGGAACACAACACAGCCGAGACCCCCTGTCCCTTAGACAGTAATCAAAAGACACTCTGATCAATAACTCACTATCTGACTCCACTCGGTCCCCCAACACGAGTGTAAATGCACCCCACTAATAACCCGACACCTCGGCCCCCTATCTGGGCGAGGAAGAAACTAAGTCCAGATGACATAGTGATGATAGTGAAAGTGTCTAAAGCAATAAAGTAACCTAGCCCAAGTTGGAGTTTTCTACTAGTCTGGTTGAACATGCTGCATATGACAGGGGTGCTAGGTCAAGTCCGAAGATAACAATAAAATAAGGATGTGGTGGGGAAATAATAAGAACACATGATAGACGGAATAACTGATGAATCTCATCTCATGCTCTCTAACATGTATACTGGAGGTAAGAATAATACATGCACATCCCTAAACAGCTAGAATTAGCGTACAGATCGCAATTCTTGAAAGCGAGACCACCCACCTGACCAGTCGAACTGCCGAAAGTCCTACAGCTGATAATACCCGAAAAAAAGCAACTCAAAGTCCAACGGGTCCAGAACTGTCCACAATCTCTCCTGGGTACAATAAAAAGCTCCAGTTACACTTAAATTCCAAAATCTGCCGAGAAAAACACCCTAAAAGTTCAGCTGTAAAGATGCGAATAATCCACCTGCTGAAAGTTCTCGGAAAAATCCAAATAAAATATCTCTGCGATCTACGCGTCGATAGCTTCGAAACGAATCCCTGCACGTCCAATTCCGAGGTTCCTACACTGAGATATAAAATCGGCAAGAGAAACACCCCAAACTAAACTGTACAAAATTCCACAGATAGAAACTCGGGAAGAAGAAAGATTCTCACCTTCGAAGAAAACTCAGAAAATTCTGAGAAAAATCCAGGAGATTCCTCGCGAAAAGTAGATGAATTTTGCCTTTTGAATCACCTCGATCCGATGTCGGTGCGCAAAGTTACAGCCTAAACTCTGCGATGCTGTCCAAAACTGCAACTGTACCAAGGGCTCCAAAGATGATGAAATTCACCTGATTTGTAGCAATATTTAGCTTTTTTCTTCAATATGAAAGATGTAGGTCATTGAGTCCAGGTGAATTCCCCATAAAAATCAGCTTAAAATTCCACTTCTTCAATCCTAGGGAGCAAAAACACTGAGCATTGCTCAAAACCACATCCAAAATCTCAGCTGCACACAACAATCTCAAAGATGGCTCAATTTACCTAACTTAGAGTCCAAATTGGAAATTCCACAAAATACGAAAATTGGAGCTCTGTAAGTCCTGGAAATTTACCAACAAAAATCAACTTAGAATTCCATTTATACATCCCAGGGGAGTAAAAACACTAACCTCTGCTCGAAATCTCAAACTGAAATCAAGTGTCTCAAAGATTGCTATCTTTACCTGGTTTAGAGCTTCAATTAGGTCTCCTCTTCAATACCAAAGTTGTAGATCATGAAGTTGTGAAGAGAACCACGCAAGAATCATCCCAAAATTCCATTTCTACACTTCTGGAGACCTCCTGGAAGAAAAAGCGACGAAGTGGAATCCGAAACCAGCAAACTTCAAGCTCCATTCAAAAATGCTAAAAGATGGTATTTTCCCTTGATAATTGCTGGAGAAGAAGACAACCCCTTAGGAGAAATTTTGATGCAAAAATCCTTTTTTTACAGCTCTCAAAAAGCCCTTCATTTGATCAAGAAACACTCAAAACCATCAAAGCCATCTCAAAAAAACACCCTTCCACAACAAATCCCTCGCACCCGATCCGGTGCGAGGCGGGTCGGACCAAATGGTCCGACCGACCCCCCTTGCGCTGCGACACGTGTGCAGGCCCAGCCCGCAACGCGTGCCACGCACGCGCAGCGCTGGCGCGCGCTGCGGCCTCCGGTGCACACGCGGTGCACGCGCGTGCACCGGTCGCCCCAGCCCGCGCCGCAGACCCGGTCCAGCGCCGCGTGCTCCCCCGCGGCGCACCGCGCTGGCGCACGCCCGTGCGCCCGCCTGCTGTGAACCCGGTGTACGCGCCACCCCCCTGCACCAGCGCTGCACCTGCCGGTCTACGGCCCGTACACCGAAACCCCGTGAACCCGGTTCACCACACCAGCAACACCAAAATCTCCATTTAAAGCCCAAAATGTCCAGAAAAGTGTATTTCGCACCGATTTTTCGCGCTGAGTCCAAATCAACAAACCGATTTGCCAAATTCTCACTCTAAAAATTTCCGAAGGCAATCGGAGAGGTAATCTTTAATCCAAACTTCGCCCGGAGTCCAAATTTGACATCTAAAACGCGCGAAACCACCTCTAAACATCCGACGGGTCCACCAATTACCCACGCGATCCCATTTTAAGCCCAAAGTCCAACACATGTGTCCAAATTGCGCGCAAATACCACCGACACACCACGCAGGCCTCCAGTGATGCAACTAGATTCCAAATTGCATCACTGGTCCCCTTTTCGGGTCCGACAAGCGCACAAACACTCCCAACGGCCACTAAAAGCTGCCCCAACAACCAGCAAACCCTGCGCGGGGGTTCCGGAACCTCACATAATTGCTTCATAATTTTAACTAAAATTTATTTTAAATAAACAAAACAGTAACATACTATCTTTTTTTTTTTCAATATATATATATATATATATATATATATATATATATATATATATATATATATATATATATATATATATATAATATTCTCGCGACTAAGTTCGAATCAGACTGCAGCTAACCACAGCTAAAATAGGTTAAAATGGAATCTTGAAAAAACTTGAGTTTAAAAAAATATATATATTTTTGTTATTTATTTGTATTAGGGGTGTCAACGAGCCGAACACGAGCGAGCTGGGGTCGGCTCGTATTAGGCTCGTTTGATAAACGAGCCGAATACGAGTTGGCTCGTTTAAATATCGAGCTGAAAATTTTGGTTTCTGTTCGGCTCGTTTATTAACGAGCCGAACACGAGCTGGCTCGCGAACAACAAGTTTAATTTTCATTCCTACTATTAGGCGAAAAATTTAAAAAAAATTAAAAAATTAAAATTTTAATCTAATAATTAAAATTTATTAAAAATTGATAGCCTAAAATCTAAATAATAATATATATATATATATATATATATATATATATATATATATATATATATATATATATATATATATTCGAGCTGTTATCGAGCCGAACACGAGCAAGCTGATCTCAGGTCGTGTTCGGCTCGTTTATTAAACGAGCGATTCGATCTTGAGCTCATTTCGAGCGGAACACGAGCTGACTCGCGAACAACGAACTGCATTGCCACCCCTATTTGTATAGCAATAAATTTGAAGTTTTTATATTTCTACTATTAATTTAGAAAAAAATAAATGATGTAAAAATTAGAGGTGTGAAAAATATGTTAAGACATAATTATTTTCTTTCTCTTTCTTTTTTTTTTTTGTATTTGATTTCGGTCAAAGAGTGAACCAAAGCTAAATTTGTTATTTTGAAGTTTTTGAATTTAGATCGAAAGTGAAACTATAATAAATTAAACAACGAAAATAGACATTTATGGTTGAAAACCATTCCACCCCTCCTCACTTTCGGTGGCGACAGAATTTCAAATCTTGATTAAAATTAAAATAAAGCCAAACGCAAGTGTCGGATAACATATTATGTTTCGATGTTCAAATCTGGTCATAAAATGAAAAGCATGCATTAAATTAAAAGTTGTATTCTAAACTTGTGTACTTTAATAAACCTACTAATATTGTTTTTATGACCAGATTTGATTTGGATGTTTATCATGAATAAATAATTTGTCCTGACCCAATTTTTCACCCGAAATTCTTTGCCCAAATTCGATTATTTTTTAACTACGATTGGATTATATTTTGCTACCCCTTACCATATATAAGTTACTACGTTACCATAAAGGGCCATAAAATGCGAGACAAGTACTGTGAACAAAAGAAGGATTATGAAATGTTAAGATTTAATTAGATTTATAGTTGAATTTTAGTTGGATTAAAATTAATATTTAAATTTTAAAGAAATAAATTTATTAAAATTTAAATATTAATTATAATAAAAAAATTATTTAGATTAGAATTTGAATAGTTTTTTATGTAAGCTATAAATATAGTATAAATGTTATTATTTGACGGTGGTGGTAATACTCATGAAGGTGGTGGGGGTTAAAATTTAACCACACCTATATGGCGGTGATGGTAGCATTCATGGAGGTGGTGGGATTTAGAATTTAACCACACTCATATGGTTGGTCACACACATAGAGGTGGTGAGAGTTAGGATTTAGCCACTCCCGTATGACATGACCAATGTGTCCATGATTTTGGATGCACGTACAGGTGCGCTCAAATAGAGAAGTCTTCTAAATTTATAGAATACGAGAGTTGGATGAGAGAAATTCAAGAAGAGAGCTCGAGTTGAAGCTACTCTATTATAGAAGATGAGTCGATGTAATTCTTCTCTTGGTTAATGAATCTTATTTCATCCGTATATTTTTTGTTTTAGTATTTCTTCTCTTTGTGGTTGTATTAGTTCTAGTTATGTTGAGGGGACCGGTTTATGGTAAAAATCTGATTTGACGTTCCCGCTACGAAATCCCAACTCTAGGCGGTACCGAAGTGGATTGCGGTATCGGAGCGGATTGCGGATTCACAGAATATGATACCGAGGCGAATACCAGATTTTCCAACATGAAAGACTAAAAATGCTTATTTCTACCTATATATCTTTTGTTACTGCCCATCGATGCAGTTATTATTTTAAAAATAGCATGGAGACCTCCGTATGTACTATCAAGTCATTTTTAATGATGAGACATGATAATAGATGATTGGCTCTGTTGGATCTGATCTATACTATTAAAAGTCAAGCATGGACTTTAAAAAGAAAGTCAAGTATAGAGACCTCCGTATGTACTATCAAGTAAGTTTTAATGATGAGACATGAGAATCCATGATTGATTTCATTGGATCTGATCTATACTATTAAAAATATTTAAAAATTAAAATTTATATATTTTTAATATTATTTGACTAGTGATCAAAATGTTTCAAATTTAATAATTTGAATGGCAGATAGGATGCGTTTGTAGATTTAACTATTTAGAAGAATTCAAATCTAGTGAAATATTAATAGAAAATTATTTTTTACTATTTAGAGCAAGAATAGTATCTCTGATCTAAAATTTAAGTCTCTTATTATTATTTTTTATAAAATTTTATTTTTAATTATTTATTTTGAGACTATTCATCTTAAAATTAAATAATATTAAATAATTATAAAATAGTTTCTAGATACTTCTAATGGTATAGATCATATTCAATAGAACCGATTATCGATTCAAATATTCTATCACCCAAAAAAAAAATTATTGTAATTAAGAAAATTATATATACGCAACGAAAAAGAAATATAACAATAAAAAATTTTAAATCAAAGATCATCTTGTGTTTCGTTTTAGATTTTAGATTTTAAATAATTAATCTAATTCATCTAATAAAATAGAATTTAATTTTTCACCTAAGGCGGGTCGAGAGCACCGCTAAGTCGACTGAGTGTTGATAGAAACTGTTCCTTCTTATTAGTTACACATGCGTCAGGCCTCTACTCGCGTCCTCACGAAATCACATCCCAGTAAACTAATTAACGCCTTCGATTTGCAATCCAATCACGAACTATAAACTGATATACCTGCACTGTCTCGAGGGAGATGAATCGATTTACTGAATATGCAAGCAGTCTTCCGAAGATCATCGATGATAGCGGTGGATTAATGATGGAGGACATTAAGAAGGGAGTGCTACTTCTTTTTAAAGTATTTTTTTGAACTTTAATTTCTTCTCAAATTGATTTTTTTTTTTTTTTTTAGGGGTACATAGCGTAAGAGTCAACCTGACACCAAATTCCTATTAATTTTCTTCGTCTTTAGTCACCTGTTTGATCAACGCCTGAGCTTGGCTTGGTTTAATTGATCACAACTTTGCACGTGACATTGTTTCGTTTCAGGTCAATCTTTCGTATAGCAATTATAAATATATCATAGTATTTAATTTAACTAAAAAATTTAAAAAAAAATAAAATAAAATAAACTCATAATCTTTTGAAAAATACTACTTGTATATTATAAAAAAAAATATATACATCTTATATTTAATCTATTTTAATTTGAAATAAATTTTGTTAGTCACGTCAATGTGATCTGTAAATAATAATTAGATGGATGAAATATATATCATACATCCCAATAGGATGTATGAGTAATATTATTTTAATTTTTTTTGGACACTTTCTAATTCTCTTAAAATATTAAAAAATCGGACCTATCGTAAAAAAAAATAATAATAAATAAAAAATAAAAAATCCTCTTACAGCCATAAAATTTTTGGACAATTTCAAATTATTATGGGCTATGAAAATGCTCATATTAAGGCCAAGGCTACAACTATAGGCCCAATTGTGGACCATTTTGGTACTACATCAAGCAAGCTAGGGTCCAATTCTGGAGTGAAATTAACTACATTATAACTCTCAAAGAGGTAGGAAAAGATTGAGGAAGAGAGAGAGAGAGAGGGGAAAAGATTGAAAAGATTGAGGAAGAGAGAGAGAGAGAGGAAAAGAAGGTAAAGAATGGGAGGGAAAAAAAAAAGAAAAAAAAAAAACTCTAACTTGAAATTTTATTTTCTTTCTTTTTTTTTTTTTTTTTTGTAATTAATTTCGGACAGGGATGAACGAAGTTAAGTTTGTTATTTTGGAGTTTTTGAATTTCGATCGAAACTGAAGTTATAATAAATCAAACAATGAAAATAAACATTTACAATTGAGAACCATTCCACCCCTCTTCACTTTCGATGGCGATAAAATTTTAAATTTTGATTAAAACTAAAATAAAGCCAAGCGCAAGTATCGAATAAAATATTATGTTACGATCCAAACTATAATTAAAATAGATATTTAGGGCCAAGTTTTGGAAATATGTTTCCAAAAGTGCATAATTTAATATTTTAAAATATTCAAAAGGTTTGCAAACACCTTCATTCTTTTTTCTATTTGTGTTGTAAGAAAGTAATCGCCACCAAAACATTATATAAAAGCGTTTATGTAACACCTTCGGTTATTATTGCTGGTGGACCGAATCATTACAACTTTAAATTATTTTAATATTTTTGATAGCGTGTTTTTAAATAATACCAAAAACTAGTTGGACCTCATATGCTTGGTGTACATCTCTTTAGAAGTGTACATCCTACACCCCATCCCATCCTGAGGTGGGTATTATTTCACTCGTCACATCAAGTGACGAGTGAAATTCACCCCATTTCAAAATAGGGTGGGATGTAAGATATACACCTAAAGGAGCGTATACTTATATATAACCTAAATTAAAAATTACATTCTAAACTTGTGTGCTTAAAACTACTAACATTGTTTTCATGACCAGATTTGATTTAGATTTTTTATCATGAATAAATAATTTATCTTGACCTAATTTTCCACAGGAAAATTTTTTTGTCCAAATTCGATTATTTTTTTTTTGCTACGATCGATTGTGATGTCAACTAGGTTGGATTATATTTTACCATAAAAGGCCATAAAATGAATAAAAGTAAAATAAAGGAAGATTAAAAATGCTTATCTGGGCCTCTCTTTTGTTACTTCCAATTGATGCAGTTATTGTTTTTTAAAGAAGTCCAGTTTGCATATTATCAACACCACCGAGACCTTCGTATGTACTATCAAGTAATTTTTAATGATGAGATATGAGAATCCTTGATTAATTTCGTTAGATTTGATTTATGCTATTAAAAATATTTAAAAATTAAATTATATATTTTTTTAACACTATTCGACTAGTGATAAAAATGTCTCAAAATTGATAATTTGAATTGCTGATGTGATACATTTGTAGATTTAACTATGTAGAAGAATTCAAATCTAGCTAGTAAAATATTAATAAAAAATTATTTTCATTATTTAGAGCAAGAATAGTATTTTTGACCTGAAATTTAAGTTTATTATTATTATTATTATTTATGAAATTTTTATTTTTAATCGTTTCTTTTTAAACTATTTGTCTTAAAATTAAAAGATATTAAATAATTATAAAATTATTTTTTAGGTACTTCTAATAGTGTAAATCATATCTAATAAAATCGATCGTCGTTTCAAATATCGCATCACCAAAAAAAAATTATTATAAGAAAATTATATGTACACAACGAAAAAAAATATAACAATAAAAATTTTCTAAATAAAAAACCGTCTCGTTTTTTGTTTTAGATTTTAAACAATTAATCTAACTAATCTAATAAGATAGAATTTAGTTTTTTATTTTATGCGTATCAAGAGCACCGCAAAGTCGACAAGCATGGATAAAAATTATTTGTTCTTATTAGTCACACATGCGTCCAGTCTCTACTCGGAAGCCTCTACTCGCACCCAAGTAGCCTTCTATCTTTCTAATTTTCTTCTAACATATTTTTTAAAAAAAATATTTTCTGATGTTTAATTTCTTCTCAAATTATTTTTTTTTTTTTTATTTTTTTCTGTGGTACCATAGCATAACAGTCAACCTGACACTAAATTCCTATTAATTTTCTTCGTCTTTGGTCACCTGTTTGATCAACGCCTGAGCTTGGCTTGGTTTAATTGATCACAACTTTGCATGTGACAAAGCGTGCTAAGGACATTTATTTTCCGTTGTTTTGTTTCGGGTCAATCTTTCCCATAGCAATTATATATATATATATATATATATATATATATATATATATATATATATATATATATATATATAGTATTTGATTTAACTAAAAAATATAACAAACCTCACCCCCAAAACAAAAGAAAAAAAAAAAAGAAAAGTTCCTTTTCAAACACATAATTTTTTTAAAAAAAATACTATCTGTAAATTATAAAAAATATATACATTTTACATTCCATCTATTTTAAAATAAAATAAATTTTGCTAGTCACATTAATGTAATTAGTAAATAACAACACTTCACTGTTGGATGAGTGAAGTTTATATTATATATTCAATAAAATATATGAGTAATATTGTTCTTTTGAAAGATTAAAACACCGGACCAATGGCAAAAAAAAAAAAAAAAAAAAAAATTCTGCCACAGATATATAGTTTTTGGGCAATTTCAGATAAAAATTATAATAGGCTATGAAATGCTCATATTAAGCCCAAGGCTACAACTATAGGCTCAATTGTGGACCATTTGGTACTACATCAAGCAAGATAGGGGCCAATTTTGGAGAGGACGCGGGGGGGGGGGGGGGGGGGGCGGGGGGGGGGGGGGGGGGGGGGGGGGGGGGGGGTTGGTGTTGTTGTGTGGGGAGGGAAAAAAAAAAAAAAAATAACAAGCAATTTTTTAATAAAAAATTATAACTAATTATAACCATCAAATCAACAAAATATAAAATGTACACCTTAGATTGGAGTATACATGTAGCATTGCTCATTTTAACATTTTAACAAGATAAAAACAACACGGGAGAAGAAAAAAAAAAAAAAAAAAAGAAAATAATAAGTAATTTTTTAATAAAAAATTATAACTAATCGTAACCATCAAATTAATAAAATATAAGATGTATATCTCAGATTGGAATGTACATGTAGCATTGCTTATTTTAACAAGATAAAAACAACATCATCTTTTCATCAATTTGAAATAAATTCTTCAATTTTATTTTTTTAGTTAAAAAATTTATTTATAAAATAATTATCAAAACTATTAAATTTGATTGAATTTTTAAATAAAACAATTATAATAATTTAACTCTTCAAATACTGAAAGTTAAAAAAATATTAATAAAAAATTATTTTTTATAATGTATATAAGACTATTTTTTATATTAATTTTTAATTTCTCATATATAATTTTTCAATCTTAAAATTTTAATAATTATATATTTAAATAGCTAAAATATTATCTATTTGCCCGTGTGTGCCATGCACTAGTAATTTATAAATCATCAAGGAAAGTAAATAATTAATTACTGTCATCGATCTTAATAATAAGAAGGATTAATAAATCTTTGAAAAATCTAATCCCTTCAAATTTCCTATTATATGAAGTTAACGTCTCATACAATATAAGCTAATAATAATGGCATCCTAGGGAGTTTCGATCCAACCTAGATCCGCATGTAGCAAAATGTATGACATATATAATGAAGCTGATCCTAAGGGCCCGTTTGGTTCAAGGCTAGAACTAGGAATAAGGGGGAACTAGGAATAAGGGGGATATTCCCTTTGTTCTATCAAACGTACCTGGAATCAATCGGTATAGCTTGTTCCAGTACAACTAGAATAAGCTGTAACAAAAATTCCCCCTTATTATTTTTATAATTTTTTTTTACCTAACTATCTCTCCTTTCTCTTTCTCTCCCTCTCCCTCTCCCGAGCCCCGAGGCCCTCTCCATCTCTTCTTTCTTCTTCTTCCCAGCTCCCCCTCCTCCATCTTCCCAACTCCTTTCTTAGTTGAAGCTACTTGGTTGAAGCTCTCACCCCTCCTCCCACCGTGCTTGTCACGCCCCGGAACCCGGGCTCGTCTACAGATCCGCCGTGCACACGGAATTTTTCGCGTACACGAAGCGCTGGTAACCTGCTCAGATATAGTCTAACAATAAAAGAGCATAATACAGAGCTGAAATAGAAGAACCACATAGTATCTCAAACTGGGACTACAAATAAAACTGTAATAAGTACAATAATCTCCCAGCTCACCAAAATAGTACACCCAGCTGGCTAACGCCAGACCCCAAAATGAAAGGAGAATACCACAGTCTGAGTGGAGGGTACAATATCTGTCTAATAGTTCTCAGCCTCACAGGAGATCTATCTATTCAGCGATCCCCTTACCTCGATCAGTTGCCGATGGCCTAGCAGCTCCCGCAGATGACTCTACAAAATAAAGGAGAAGAAAGAAACAGAAATAACAATGGGGGTGAGAACTACCAGATAAACCAGTAGCCTCCCCTAGTGGGTAAAACCTCAACTCTGACGCACCCACTAGGACTACTAGAGGCAAAAGGGGAAAAGGGGAAGTGGTAAGATAAGTAAGGTACTGAAACAGTAAAACTACCACTACTATGCCTCTACTGCGGTACTGGCTATCAAAACGGTATGCATGCATCAGTAAACAGAAACTGTCCAAAATAACCCAATCCGTCATCTGATCCACGATCGGTACTGCCTGCTCCGCTCTCATCATCGGGCAGAAATCCGCGCCGACGTGATAGCAAAACTGTCAATAACTGTCTGGCCCCAGCCTCTAGAGTGGAACTCGAGGGGAGCGACCCACACGAGTAAAGTATCACCGGGCAACAACCGCGCCGGTATGATAAGTCTCAAAAGCAGGACTGGATCATGACTATGATCAAAGTGGGAAAACCATCCACTAGGAAAACCCGATCTCCAACTGATGCAATAAATAAACCAAACTCAACCCCAATCTGATGCAAGGATAAACATCTGGTCAACCGCCTACTGTCCGCGGTCACCGCAATACCCCACAAGTCCACAATCTAGCACAACCTTGGCTACACTATCCCAAATCCCTGCTCACACTTGAGCAACAACATATGAATGCAAAGGACAACAATGAAACATGTTCAAATCCCAATATGATAGTGTAGCAATGAATAGTGGCCTTACCTGATGTCCGGGCATGCATGTAACTGTCTTTATTTTTAAAAGTTGTAAAAGAGTGTCAAAGGTTTAAAACAATTGATTTACTGAATAAAAGTCATTTGCATGCGAGATCATAGCCTTTGTCTCAATCACAGTGTCCCAATATAAGTCATCATATCATTTGTGGGGTTATATTAAATTTTAGGGGAGTTCGTCCCAGCGGTCCTTGTCATTTGTCATATTAATTTGTCCCAATGGTTCTCATTAATTGTCCTGTTAGTTGTCCTATTAGTAGTCCTGTTAGTAGTCCTGTTAGTTTGTCCCAATGGTTCTCATTAATTGTCATATTTTAGGGGATTTCTAGTAATCCCAGTGAGCTTGTCAAAAATGAGGTAAGCAACAACCGCCCACCTCGAACAGCTCAAACAACACCCCAGGTAGTCTCCTGGTTGTCCACAGTCCTCAATTCCTGCAAATCAACGCTCCCTGTATAAATACAACTCCCAAAAAGCACAATATTTGCTGTTTTTCAAACAGCACAAGAAAAGAGGAATTTTTCACTTCTAAAATGAGCTCCTAAAATCCCAGAAAAATCACAGTTGCGTTCCTCGCGAAGAGTAGATCAAAATCGACTCCTTGAACGCCTCGATCTGATGCTCCTACGCCAAGATAAAAATCGGAGAAGTCGGTGCTGTCCAGAAATTTCACAGCAAAAAGGGGGGTCAAAGAGGACTCGGGAATCGTGCCAAAAGTACGAAACGGAGCAAAATGATCAACACGGAAATCGAAGCCCTACCTCTTACGGTCGCGCTGCCGCAAAAATCGTCCAAAAATTCCACCTGGTTAGCCCGCAGTGAATTTTCGACGGAACTGCGACGGGAAATGGGCCTAAAAAGAAAATTGTCGCAGTGCGCCGCGTCGCAGATATCTCACTATCTGTAACTCCTAAAATCCTGAGATTGTAGAGAGAGAGAGAGGAGAGAGAGAGGAAAAATTTTGGTATAGAACACTTTCTCTGATTCTCTCTCTTCGGCGCGCAACCCGAGGTGCAAAGAGAGGGGGTGGGGGACCTCTTATATAGTGGGCCAAAAGGGAATATTCCCACACGGGATCCGATCCGAACAGGAAACACCGAAATGGGCCAACCAGAAGGCGCCACGTGTCCACAAAACAGCAAACAGCCTGTGCAGGCCCAATGAGAAATTGCCACGTGTCCCACGTGGTGTACGCCCGGTCCGCGCTCCGGGTCTTCCGGAAGTTTGTCGGCCTATAGGAGTGTGCCACGTGTCACAGTCCCCGTGGGCTTCTAGAAGCCGGCCCACCAATGGGGAAGCGCCACGTGGCAAGGGGGGGTACTCGGTGCTCCCGGTGCACGCTTGGCCCATGGACCGCGCACCCGAGCCCCCTGCCCGCGCCTGCCCGCGCTGCCCGCGCCGCGCTCCTCCGCGCTCCGCCGCTGCCCCGCCGCCGTGCGCCGCCGCCCGCCGGTCGCCGCCGGCGGCCGGAACAGTAATTCCGGCCGGCAAGTTACTGTTCCGGTGAACAGTACCAAGTGCCGGAAAAATAAAGCGAATATACCATTTTGATCGTTTTCGCGCGCTGAGTCCAAATACGACGTCCGTTTCGCCAAATTCTCATCCGAAATTTTGCCGAAAGCTCCCGGAAATTCCCGTTTGCTCCGATTTTCGCGCCAAGTCTATTTTAAATGTCCAATTTCAATTCTACAAGCTCCGATTCACCGTACAAGCTCCCTACAGTCACTGTTTAATGTTGCACAGTTCCTGCGGGAGTCCGGATCATCACAGTGCTCCCCCTCTCCTCCCCCCCCTCCCCGGCCGATCTTGCCCTAGATCCGAGCTTGCGTTCATCTCCCATCTCGCGGCACGCGTCCCGAGGCATCCTTCTTCCTCCGCCATTGTTACTCCTTGGTTGAAGCTCTCAAGCTGTCACCCCTCCTCCCACCGTGCTCCCCCTCTCCTCTCCTCCCCCCCGGCCGATATTGCTCCCGATCCGAGCTTGCGTGCATCCCCCTCTCGCGGCACGCGTCCCGATGCATCCTTCTTCCTCCGCCATTATTGCTCCTTGGTTGAAGCTCTCAAGCTCTCACCCCCGCCTCCCACCGTGCTCCCCCTCTTCTCCCACCCCGGCCAATCGTGCGCCCAATCGGTGCCGCGCTTGCTTGCATCCCTCCTCCCACGGCTCAAGAACCGAGGCATACGCGGGTTCCGCCATTGTTGCTTGGTTGAAGCTCTCAAGCTCTGCATCCCACAGTGCTCCCCTTCTCCTCCCCCCCCCCCCGCCCCAGGCCGATCATGCTCCCAATCAGTGCCGCGCTTGCGTGCATCCCTCCTCCTACGGCATGCGTCCCGAGGCATCCGCGGGCTCTGCCATTGTTGTTTGGTTGAATCTCTCAACAATCTGTGCTCATGCTAATTGTGGTGTGCTCTTACCTGTTGTGTTGCTAGGCTCCTGTGCTTCTTATTGTGACTCTGCCTCCGGCTCAGGCATCGGATTTCGCGGTCCCTGTCGGCGACTGGGCACGTACGGAAGTAATATGGAATTTATAGCAAACAAATAGCATATGCCTTTTCCATTAAACAAAATATTTTTCTAAAGATATGATGAATAATTTTTTTTAATAAAAAAATTAGAGCAAATAAAATTTTAAATTAAAAATTATTTTTATAAAATAGAATTTGATTTTGATTATGATTTTATCTTAATTTTTGTAAGGCTTTAATCTATTAATTTAAACGAAAAAAATAGATTTTGCCAAGTTTTTATCATATAATAAAGCTTGAGGGCAAAAATATAATTTATCTCAATTTAACCTCTTTATTCATCTTATTCCTCATTATCATACCAAACACAAAATTTCTTATCCCTGGAACCATCCCAAACATTTTTTTACACTAGTTCTGTACTTTATACTTATCCATTGATTAGCTAGTTCTGTCTTATTCCGTTACCAAACATCAAAATAAAATAATCAAAGATAATTTATTTCGTATGAAAATGTTTTGATTTGGTACAATTGTAAATAGAAAATTTGATTTTTTTTTTATTTTAAAAATTTTGCTATTCATAATTTGATAGTATATATAGTATTTTTTTATTTACGATGTGATTTATCTAATTCTAAACAAATAATTTTAGGATTTGTTTACATTTGTAGTTGAATCCTAATTGGATTAAGATTAATATTTAAATCTGTTAGAGATAAATTTGTTAAGATTTAAATATTAATTAGAATAAAAATTTATTCCGATTAAGATGTGGATAGCTTTTAATGTAAGTTATAAATATAGTATATGTATTATTATTTGACGGCGGTGAATATACCCACAGTGGTGGTAATATTCATGGAGGTGGTGGGGGCTAAAATTTAACCACACCCATATGGTGATATCCACACCCACGGTGATAATAACACCCATGGAGGGGGTGGGGGTTAGGATTTGCTACACCCATAATCTTCTAGGTTTATAGAAGACGAGAGAAAGTGATGATAACACCCATGGAGGTGGTGGAGGTAGGATTTAGCTATACACATAATCTTCTAGGTTTATAGAAAACGAGAGAAGGGTGAGAGAGATTCAGGAGGATGGCTCGGGTTAAAGTTACTGTATTGCAGAAGAGGAGTTGGTGTAATTGGTGTAATTCTTCTCTTGATTAATAAATCTTATTTCACCCGCATATTTTAGGTTGTGCTAGTTTCAGTTATGTTACGTTTTCGCTGCAGAATCCCAACACTAGGCGACATCGGAGTGAATTGCGGTATCGGAGCGGGTTGCGAATCCACTCTTCTCTGTGGAATCCCAATACTAGGCGGTATCGAAATGAATTACGGTATCAGAGCGGGTTGCGAATCTCGGAATGGATTGCGATATCGGAGCGGGTTGCGGATTCACAGAACCTAGTACCGGAACAAGTATCGAATTTCCCAATAAATATGATATTTCATTTTAATCATTTGATCACACTCTTTATCAATTAAATATAAATTTTTTAAAATAATATCAACAAACTATACCGAAAAAAATATTCATGCATTCAAATATCACAATAAGTTATTCGAGGATAATTTATTAAGCATAAAAATTTCTTTGTGTTATTGGAGGATGAGAATTTATTTTTGCTTCTTAAAGGATTTTAATATCTTTGATTTGGTATAGTACCATATTTTACCTAAGAATTGATTTATCTTATTTATAAAAAAATGATTGGAAGCTGAACATTGTATTCTATTCTAGATATTTACTTATACTCTTCATCTATTAAATAGAACATATTTTTTTCTAAATAAATAAATAAAAATATCGAATAAAATATTCATAAGGGTATATATAAGTGTACATCCCAATTGGGATGTACATTTTACACCCACCCCATATATATATATATATATATATATATATATATATATATTCTACACTCTATTTTCTAAAAGATCTAAATAGACTCATCTATCTAATTAATTATTTTAATATTAAAAAATAAATTTAAAATAAAATTTAAATTTTTTAGTGATAGAATGTAAGATGTATTATATGATAGGATGTATAAAAAGTTTTGGATGTGAAATAATAGCAATGCCACGTATAGACCCTAAAATGAAGTATATACCACATATTCTATTTTATTCATCGGTCATTTCAAAATAATCGATAAAATTTATTTTATTTTTGAATGAAATGTAAAATGTACATTCTATTTGGAATATATATTTAGTATTAACCGTGAAATAAGAAGTGCAATGATTATCCCCAATGATGATTATCTTTCACTTCAAAATGGAATCACAAATCGTTTGTTTCAGGGGACAAAAATTAATTATTAGGCTTTCCTAACAGTCGCTCCTGAGACTATAAGGTGGGTTAAATGTTGTTAATTATATATTTATATATTTGGGCCACGGTTTGTTTGTCATTTGAACACTATAGTATCAGAGTTTATTTTAAACTCATTCTTTTCTCATATTATATTTCATTTTTTATATTATCTATGAGTTTTATATATCTTTATTTCTTATATTCATAATCCACGTGAACAAATTGTTAATACATATTTTAGGACTAATTTCTGTTCGACTGATCATTGGGATAATACAGTGTCAAAGATAATTTTAAATTCTTTCATCAGGTTGCTAAGTTATACTCGATTTCTTACTTTATTTATTAATTTAATGTGTCTCATCTTATATACTTACAATGCACATGAACAAAATATTAATATTTATTTTGGGTTCCTTCCGATAGGTTTAGAATTCTCGATACAGCTTGTTATTTACGAATTAGTTCGTGTTCGCTTTAAAATTAACGGGATCATTCGTCCCGTTTAATAAATGAGCCGAATACGAATTGACTTTATAATAGCATAAATTTCAATATAAATTTAATGGTAAAATATTTATAAGTATAGTTGGACTTATACTTTTGAAAATATATAATCCCTACTCTCTCTCTCTCTCTCTCTCAATATATATATATATATATATATATATATATATATATATATATATATATATATAGAAAAAAGATAAAACACACAATATTTACGTGGTTCGGCCACTAGTCTACGTCCGCGGACGAAAACGGAGCAAAAACTTTAATACTGTCAAAAACAGAGTACAAAAAAAAATCTCTCTCTGAAAATACGAAATACCAAATACATCGATATACCCCAAAAAATCTCTCTCTGAAGTGCCAATTTTCTCATTCTCCAATTACACATTTTGCAATTCTGCTGCATCAAAACGACCGTAGAGCGAAACTGCTGGAGCAATCAAACTTCTCGATCTCAAATTTTGTCGACGTCTTGAATGCTCAAACGAACAATCTGGCTCTGATACCAGTTTGTTATGACAAAAGCGGAAAAGATTTAGTTTGTTGGGTACGAAAGTACCAAAAGAGAATCGAAAAATAAAGAAGAAAAATAAAGCGCACAATATTTACGTGGTTCAGCCACTGGCATACGTCCACGGACGAAGACGAAGCGGAGATTTTCATTATAATCAAAGTGGTGTACAAAATTTGCCTCTCTTGTAAAATTCTAATCCAAAAAAGCACCTATACTCCCTCTCGTCCGCCATACTAAATCAATGAAATAAGGGTATATTCATAATAGCGGCTAAATCCTAATACAACTAGAAATAAAAATCCAATAAGATTAGAAATAATCTTAATAAGATCAGCTATAATCCAAACTTAACTTAATGGATAATCAAAATATAATAGGGTTAGGAAACCTTTCTGTTTTAAAATTCGAGACATATATATCTAACCGCTACGATAGTAAAACCAATATCCACATAAATTTTTAGATTTTAACAACTAATTATAATACATGCATATCATGCCGGATATAGCAAGGAATTCGTTGAATTCGGTAAATATTAACCTACCCAGGTACCTAATCCAGCCAAAAAAATGGATCACAGTAGGAGCTCAATCCTCACAGCCTGGGATCAATTGTAACACTCCACAACCCTCTATCAAGAACAGTACACTTCCAGCTGGACAATTAAACATCAACTAAAACTCAACTAATCCACCAATCGATGACCAAAAGTGAAAATTTTAATAGGTATGAGCTCTACTAACCTCTCCACTAACTATGTATAGATCCAAGTCAACAAGTAGAAAAAGAAAAATTAGCAGGAAATCCCCCAAAAGCTCAGCTAAACAATAAATCAAAAGATTACATCAAAAATCCAATTGACAATCAGAACACTAAAATCAACTCAACCAACATCAAATCCTACTCTTTGAAAACATAATTCTAATAGGAAACGATCTCCACGATCTCCACCGTTCATCCGAATTTTTAAATCACTTCTAGTCGTCGTTCATATTCTCTTAAGAATTATTTTTAAGATATTTCTAAATCATCCCTAATCTTTAGGAACAAGATTGGATCAAATTCATATGGACTCGAAACATGATTTTATATAATTCAACAGTGGAAGTCCAAATACCAACTCCCCTCCTCAGTCGCACCACGAGCACGCCCACAATAATCCAAAGCTCCAATTTGGTTCGATTGCAAGCTTCAAGAGCTGGTGTTGCCTGCTGCTGCTGGAACTACTCCACTTCAGGCAAAAGAGGAATTAGAGGAGAGAGAAGTAGAGGTGTTCTCTGGAGAAAATGGGATAAAAGAGTGAACTGCGGGCGTATAGGATCTATTTATAGAGGAAAAGGATCGGTAGAATAAGCCCTCAAAACAAAAGAGAGCTAACATGTTTTTGTAGAAAAAACAGGATTTGGGCACCCGATTCCACATTCAGGCGTCTAAAACCTCACGAAAACAAAACAGTCAACTCGCTTAGAATCGAATGCCCAACAGAGAATCCGAAACTTCGTAGCTATCGTGGTCATCTTCATACGTCTAAACCAACATCTGTAATGCAATCACTACCCACCACGTGTCAACACCAAACGATACACTCGAGAGAGTCCACCAACTTAGTTTCGGACTGCTATAGTAACTTTCGGGCACCCGAATAGAGGATTAGTACTAACTCACTTCGGCAAAACTGCTCATCCAGGAGCCCGAAACCTATTGACATGCACTTTAGTTTTCTTTGGTTTCGCGATTTCGAATCTATTTTTGCATTCATTTCACGCCAAAACGATTATTATTTGACCCAACACTCTACAAAAATGTCGGTCAACTAACTCTATTGCACCCGAATAGTTACTGAGCATCAAAACACTATATATATATGAGCCATGCTACATGTACACCCCCCTAAGGGGTGTACATCATACATCCCCACCCATCTAGGGTGGGGGTATATTTTAGGGGTCACATCATGTGACCCCTTATCACACCCCCACCCTAGATGGGTGGGGGTGTGAGATGTACACCCATTAGGGGGGTGTTTCTAGGGTGGGGGTGTGAGATGTACACCCATTAGGGGGGTGTACATGTAGTATTTTTCTATATATATATATATATATATATATATATATATATATATATATATATATAATATAGGGGCAATTTCCTACGTACCCCTAAAAATTTCTCTGTTTTCAGATTTACCCCTCTTAGAAGGCTAATATTAAAACTACCATTCTTACGTTCCAACTTCTTTCCAAAATACCCCTGAAGTTAAACTCTGTTAGTGTACCGTTTGAAACTGCCGTTATCTGTGTGTATTTACTATTTTGCCCTTTCAAATATACCCTAAACCCTAAAATTCTAAACCCCTAAACCCTAAAACCCTAAACCCTAAATCCTATACCCTAAAACCCTAAAAAATTCTAAACCCTAAATCCTAAAACCCTAAACCCTAAACCCTAGAACCCTAAAAAATTCTAAACCCTAAACCCTAAAATCCTAAACCCTAAACCCTAAAACCCTAAAAAATCTTAAACCCTAAACCCAAAACCCTAAATCGGGGCAAAATAGGTATATCTGATAGTTTTCAACTCCGATTATTTTTTAACTCTAGTTTAACCCTAGTTAACTTAACAAAGGAAAACAGTAGGGGTATTTTTAATAACGGTGGAACGTATGAAGGGTATATTGGAAAGAAAAAAATAAGAAGGATAAATCAGATATTTCTTCATATTTCAGGGGTACACAGGCAATTATCCCATATATATATATATGTGGTCATGAGTTTAGACCTATCTTTAATATTTAACGGTCATCAATTATATTCTTATCTTTACATTTCATAACCATCACACACATAAGTGACAATATTATCTAATCAATTTTTGTTAACATATCAATCAATATATTACAATTTTAATAATTCCACGAGATATTTTATGTTCCATAAATCCAAAATACGTACACATGTACAACCCGAGATGTTATATGCGAAAAAAATATACAACCATTTGGGTCAAGAAAAAAATTGACTTGATCTCAATCGTAAATAATTTTGTATTCTGAATACTCCTCATTTACACCTATAAGCCCATGTCAAAATTGTGCCAAAACTGAAAAAGTGAGAATAACTTAAATGTGACAATATTTATATATATATTCTTTTCTTGGAAATTTGGATTTAAGTAAAAGATATTTAAAAAACCTTGAATATTTCAGTTTTCAAAATTTTAGAATTTAATCAATTATCTGCACCTTAATACTCTCTCTCTCTCTCTCTCTCTCTCTCTCACCACACACACACCACACACACACACACACACACACACACACACACACACACACACACACACATATATATATATATATATATATATATATATATATATATATATATATATAACATGCCACATGAAAATTCGGATGTAGTTCATTTAAATCATTTCATCCTGCATATATTCATATCGAAATAAGCACATCTTAATGGTTATACACTCCACAATGAATCCATATAAGCAAATCTAAATCTGCATCCGACGAATCAAAGATTTACAAGTCAGATCCGACGGATCACAACATCCAACTGGATCCAACCCTTAATTACACTAAATAATTCTCGTAACATAATACAAAGATGAGCTCACATTTTGCCATTATTAGTTACAATGAATGGTTCTCGCAACAAGCGAAGCAGAAGCAGGACCTTTCTTTCTCCTTAATTTCACAAACAAAGAAAGTATTTGATGGTGCCAATGAACCCATTAAACCAACATAGCATTCACCCCAAGCATTTAATCAAACCACATGGGCAATTAAAACAGTTATTTCCTTTCTTAGAAAAATGATACAGGAAAATTTGCATACATTGCCTATAGTTTGCATATCGTATGTATCCCTCGAAACTCCAGGAATTTGAAATGTACCCTTTGCCATTAATTGACCACTAAAGTTTGTTTCTTTTCCATTCAGAATAACTATATATATATATATATATATATATATATATCCTTGCAAATTTTACTATTTATTATTTTTATTTTAATCTCTAATTAATTAATATCGTCTCATTTATTTGAACTTTGCTTTTATATTGTGCTTTTCTGTTTTCTTGTTATGTACACAATTGCATTATTTATACTGATTTTTGTTGTTTTATTTTTTATCAAAATAGATAATTGTGGTAATTCGAATCTCTCCATCAAAATTAAGAAGAAATTTGATGCTAAATCCTTTATTAAGACATAATAAAAGCGGTACACAATTTTGTAAGTGCAACTTCATTAAACATTTATTCTTATACCTAAACTATTTGGGGACTATATGGATGGGCGCGGCGTGGCGTGGCGTGGCGTGGCGAAGCGGTGCTCATCCATGCACCAAGTTTTATTAAGTTCACAGAAAAATAAAAAATAAAAAATAAAAATTAGTTGGAAGGAGCATGGATGAGCGCGCCATTTTCATCACGCAGAATCTGTTCGCATAGTTTTCAAACTAATAAGTTTAAAAATAATGCTCATAAAATTTTTGTTTCTAAACTTGTGTCCTATTTATTCTTTGTATAAAAAATTACATCAGTTTCAATTTTATTATCATTATATCAAATATATTTAAAAATTTAAAAATATAATAAATTTTTTTATAAAATAATAATAATAAAAGCATGCGGGTAATTACATCCACAAGGTGTAAAATTATTTGGTAAAAAAATTTGTCCTAACTTTTGTACCTCTTGGGGTAGGAGCTCAGCTTTATGCAATTTTGTAGTCATTGTTATTGTTAAAATTTACATAAATTAATATTCAGACATAAAATCAATATGATATGTCAAATCACTACAGTAAACTTTTGCATCTAAATTGAATGACCATTCCATAAATTTAAATAAAGTATTTAAATTTATAAAACTTTTTAGGGAAACTTCATTAAACCACAAACGTTTCCTGCATCTTACTTTACCATTTTGTGACTAAAAAAAAATATCTTTTAGGCTGTATTTGTTTCGGGTATAAATAAAAATTAGTTATTTTTAGAATAAGTATAAGTTTAGGTACAAATAAGAATTAAAGTAATTTTACGTTTGGTTGAGTATAAGAGCTATACCGGAAATAAGAAAAATTATATTTGGTAAATTAAAGAGGAATAAGAAGAATAGAGGGTACTAATATGATTTTAAATATTTAATTTAAAATATTTATAAAAAAATTATTAAAATTTATATTTTACTTATATATATATATATATATATATATATATATATATATATATATATATATATATATATATATATATATATATATATTATTAAAAAAATTTTAGTTTTTAAAAATTTTAAAAATTTAAAAATTTGTATATAAAAATATGTAAAAATTTAAATATTTGGTATAAATTTGTATAGGTTAATAAATTATAAAAAAATTTAAAAAATTTAACTTTTTAAATTTATTAAAAAATAAAATTAAAAAAATTTTATATTTTAAAAATAAAAAAATTAAATTTTAAATTTTATAAATTTAAATATCTTATAATTTAAAATTTTTTATTTTTTATTTTTTTTAAAAAAAAAAAAAAATGGGGGAGGGGGGGGGGGGGGGAAGGGGGCGGGAAAGTAAGGTGGAACAAGTTATTTGTTCCACCTTTTGGGGGGAACAAGTGTTCCCCAGGTTATCCCTCGGGAAACACTTGTTCTTTCCCTCTTAATTTTTTGTTTGGATATAAAAGAAATGACAACTTCCTTATTTTCTCTTATACTCAATACCAAACTTTTCTTTATTAATATCCTACCATTTTATTTTTTATCTTATCTTAAATATATGTCATTAATTAGAATAGTAAAATAATATATTTACAAAATACAATGCAGTAAAATGTAAAATATTATAATCTGCAGTGATAAAATATAGCATATTAATAGTAAATCGTTTTTACTCTATTATCAATTAGTGGCTTGCTATTTTATTTAAGGAATAATTACCTGTGTAACCCTGAAATTTGAAAAAATATCTGATTTATCTCTCTTATTTTTTTCTTTCCAATATACCCTTCATACGTTCCACCGTTATTAAAAATACCCCTACCGTTTCCTTTTGTTAAGTTAACTAGGGTTAAACTAGAGTTAAATAATAATCGGAGTTGAAAACTATGAGATATACCTATTTTGCCCGGATTTAGGGTTTAGGGTTTAGGGTTTAGGATTTTTTATTAGGGTTTTAGGGTTTAGGGTTTAGAGTTTTAGGGTTTAGGGTTTAGGATTTTTTAGGGTTCTAGGGTTTAGGGTTTAGGGTTTTAGGGTTTAGGATTTAGGATTTTTTAGGATTTTAGGGTTTAGGGTTTAGGGTTTTAGGTTTTAGGGTTTAGGGGTTTAGGGTTTTGGGGTTTAGGATTTAGGATTTATGGTATATTTGAAAGGGTAAAATAGTAATTACACACAGATAACGGCAGTTCCAAACGGTACACTAACAGAGTTTAATTTCAGGGGTATTTTGGAAAAAAGTTGGAACGTAAGAAGGGTAGTTTTAATATTAGCCTTCTAAGAGAGGTAAATCTGAAAACAGAAAAATTTGTAGAGGTATATAGAAAATTGCCCCTTTATTTAACTATTGTTCTTTATAATAGGACAAAAATAAAGTTGTAAAATGATAAATTAATATTTTTCAAATAAAAGCTGCGAAATTAAAATATATATATCTATTAAAAAATTTACTATAATAAAATTATAATATAACGATATTTTTAAGTATTTTTAAAATCTAAAAAAACATCGCTGACAAAAATACCGATTCTTATTATTAGTGTTGCTATATATGCCGTCGCTAGGATGTATAGCGACATATTTTTATAATGTGTCCCAAAAATATGTCTCTATAATATAATTTTAGATATAAATATAATATAGATAGAATATCTATATAAAAATATTATAAATATGTACCGTTATAATCTAATTTTATTATAGTAGCTGTATAGAAGTGAAAAATGCCGACAATGATGAGCTCATGAATTTTGCAAACTCGGCTTCCACCATCCACTCTACCGAAAATCGAAAAATCAATCTCCGTATGTGCGTCAGTTTGGACAATATTATGACTTTGATTCGGGAACAAATAAATTAATGTCGAGATCTACGCATGTTTTTTTTTTTTCGAAAGTCACAAGTTCCACGTTCGCAGTTTAACAAATCAAAACGAGTTTAAATCACAAGGAAATTAATAGTGAAAAAAAAAAAAAAAATACTAAGAGTGGGTTTGAAACTAAGCCTAACCAAATGATATTCACATATTTTAGAGGGATATATATGAAAAATGCTTCCAACAAATACATATTATATATATATATAGAGAGAGAGAGAGAGAGAGAGAGAGAGAGAGTTCGGCTACTATAATATTAATAGTACCAAGTTATTTGTGCTATTAAATTTTCTATCCTTAGATCAACTCCTTTGATTATTTTCACCCGTTAAATTTTACTATTTTTTCAACCACCTATTAAACCCAAGAGACCCACTATTATCTCAATCACACATCATTTAATCTAAAGGTTAAAAACTTAATTGCACTAATAACTTAGTACTATTAATAGTATTCCAGCCTAACTCATATATATATATATATATATATATATATATATATATATATATATATATATATATATATATATATATGAGCAATGCTATCTGTACATTTATTTTTTAGTATATATCTTACATCTCATTCATTTTAGGATGGAATGAATTTTGCTGATCACTTCGACTACACCCCACCCTGAGATAAATAGAGGGTAAGATGTACATCAATTTTGAAGTGTACATCTAGTTTTTTCCTATATATATATATATAGGGAGTTTTGCTGGCTACTATCGGCCATAAACAATTCGGTTTACTATTGATTTATTTTTTATAATAAAATTTTTAAATTAACGATCGATATTATTAAATATGATCTAAACTATTTAAATTATTTTAAAATTAAATTTTATATTTTTTCCGATATCACTAACCGAATGATCAAATAGTCATAAAATTTATAATTATAATAATAATACAATGTGTTTGCCCGTTTAACGATATACAAGGGTCCAAATTAGCTGAATTTTTATTAGAAAAAATTATAAACTATTTAAAATAAGATATAGACTCAAGATGTTGAAAACAAAATTTATTTCATTACTTTTAAAGAATATTTATTTTCAGTTATTTTAATTTATATTTTCTTGCCGGAAAAAAATATAATATCAAAAATATATATAATTTAATTTTTAAATAATTTAATATATATTCAACTATGCCAATTGTAAATTTAAAAATTTTATCATCGAAAATAAATTAGCTTTCTATCTTTGGTAATCTAAATTTAACATTTAAAATTTAATAATTTAATAATTTAAAATTTAAAATTAAAATTTTAATAATAATATATTGAAATAGTTTGAAAGGGTTGGAAAATAAATTTATAATTTTATATAATATATAAGATAACTCGACATGAATAATATAAGATGCTCACTCTCTACTCAATAATATTTTTAGGGCACGTTGGATTCAAATTATGTAGCATTATAAGATATTTCAATATATCCAGATACCAGAGATTTAGAAATCATAGTATTTCAATATATCCATATATCTGAGATTTCGAAATCAGATTACTACTGATATTATATTACCGATGGACTATAGTGTATATAGTATTACTATGTTTAGTTCGATTTATATAATTCCATAATCTCAATAGTTTTTTTCAAAATTATTCTTTATGGGCATATTTAATATTTTTTTTACTAAATTATAACAAAATATAATTTACACATGTTGAATTAATTTTATTAATAATCAATAAAAAAATGGCCAAATATAAAAAAAAAAAAAAAAAATTAAAGCCAAATATTAATTTCAATCCATAATAAAATAAATTTAAAAAAATATCATTTTATATTAAAAGATCATACAACAACAAATATACAAATTTTAATTTAAAAACTCATCTATATGCAATATCACTAATCAAACATCGGTATATAAAATATATATTTTTTCTTATCTAACATAAAATAGTAATATTACCTAGTCCCAACAATTAATAAAATACCATGTAGAATAAATATATTATAAAGTCGAAACTTTTATACATTATAATGTTTTTTTTTTTTTTTTTTAGAGAGAGCTGTATACATCATAATAATATTCAAATGTGAAAGATTAAACTACCATCCGAAAGTAATTATTCATCATTTATAATTTTATATTATCTACCAGATTATAAATTAAATTAACAAAATAATATTTTTAAATTTTAATGGGATATACATAAAAAATATTATTTATACACTTTAAAATAGAATATATGATAGACACCCATTCATTGAATTGATGAAATTATTTTTAATTGTTAAGTGATGTGATAAGTAAAAAGATCACATCCATTCAATGGGTGTGTGTACGTCATATACTCTGTTTTTTTAATGTATAAATAGTATTTTTCTACAAATACATATCATATATATATATAGAGAGAGAGAGAGAGAGAGAGAGTAGAGTTTATATGCTTTTAAAACTACAAGTTTATTTATTTTTGTAAAATTTTTTACCATTAAATTTGTATTAGGATTTGTATTTTTTATTTTTTCATTCTTTCTGTTTAGTTGACTTTACAATAATCTAAATTCTAATACAAATTCAATTGTAAAAAATTCACAAGCATAAATTGAGTTATACTTTTTAAAGTATATAAATTTTGGACTTGTGCTTTTAAAAGAATATAAGCTCTACTATATATAGTGCTTATATAGTAGAGCTTATATGTTTTTAAAAACACAAGCACATTCATTCTTGTGAATTTTTTATCATTAGATTTGTATTGAAATTTGTATTTTTTATTTTATCTTTCTCTCACTTTAGTTGACTTTACAAAAACACAAATCCCAATACAAATTTAATGATAAAAAATTCACAAGCATAGATGTGCTCGTGCTTTTGAAAGCATATAAGCTTTACTATATATATATATATACTATATATATATATATATATATATATATATATATATATATATATATATATATATATATATAGTGTAGAGTTTTTATGCTTATAAAAACACAAACCCAATTATGCTTGTGAATTTTTTATTATTGAATTTGTATTGAGATTTGTGCTATTATAAAGTCAACTAAAAAAAAAAAAGAAAAAAAATTCACAAGCATAATTAGGTTTGTGTTTTTACAAGCATAAAAACTCTAAACTATATATATATATATAGAGAGAGAGAGAGAGAGAGAGAGAGAGAGAGAGTAGAGTAGAGTTTATATGCTTTTAAAAATACAAGCTCATCTATACTTATGAATTTTTTACCATTGAATTTATGTTTGGATTTGTATATTTGTAAATGCAACTAAAGAAAGATAAAGATAAATTAAAAAGCACAAATTTTAATACAAATTAAATGGTAAAAAAATTACAAACAAGGATGTGTTTGTGCTTTTAAAAGAATATAAGCTCTACCCTATATATATACTTGTACTTTTAAAAGCATATATATATATATATATATATATATATATATATATATATATATATATATATATATATATATATATATATATATATATATATGGGTTCGGGAATTATACTTTTATGAGTAAATTTTTTTGTACTCATAAATTTTTATCATTTGGATGAAAAAATATGCGGTTAGGATTATAGTAGTTCCTAAAATTTTTACTATTTTCCTAACAGCTTAGTAAATCCTATGAAGACCACTATCATCCTAACCGCACATTTTTTTATCCAAAGGTGAAAAAGTTATGATTACAAAAGAATTTTATACTCATAAGAGTATAGTAGCCCTACGCTATATATATATATATATATATATATATATATATATATATATATATTAATTGAACTCTTATATTTTTAAAAGTACCAAACATTAGTATTTGTAGGTTTTTTAACTATTGGATGAAAAGATTTGTGGTTAGAAAAATAGTGAGCCCCTTAGGTTAACTGAGTAGTTTGTGGAATAGTATGATCTAAGAGATGAAATTAGTCAGAGGAATAGATCTAACGGTAGAAAATTTACAAGCACCAATTTTTTGGTACTTGTACGAGTTTAGTAGCCGTACTCTCTCTCTCTCTCTCTCTCTCTCTCTCTCTTTATATATATATATATATATATATATATATATATATATATATATATATATATATATATATATATATATATACACATACACACGTAGGGCTACTATATCTTATGAGTATAAATCTCTTTATACTCATAACGTTTTTATCCTTGGATGAAAGAATGTGCGGTTAGGATGATAGTTGTGCCCCTAGGGTTTACTAGGTTGTTGGAAAAATAGTATAATCCTAACAGCACATTCTTTCATCTAAGGGATGAAAACTTATGAGTACAAAAAGATTTTACTCATAAAAGTATAGTAGCCGGACCCTATATATATATAGCGTAGGGCTGCTATATTCTTATGAGTATAAATCCCTTTGTACTCATAACATTTTCACCTATAGATTAAGGAATGTGCGGTTAGGATGATAGTGGTCCCCGTAGGGTTTACTAGGTTGTTGGGAAAATAGTATAAATTCTAGGGACTACTATAATCCTAACCACACATTTCTTCATCATAGGGATGAAAACTTATGAGTACAAAAGAATTTTTCTCATAAGAGTATAGTAGCCGGACCCATATATATATATATATATAGAGAGAGAGAGAGAGAGAGAGAGAGAGAGAGAGAGAGAGAGAGAGTGATATATATATATAGAGAGAGAGAGAGAGAGAGAGAGAGAGAGAGAGAGATATATAGAGAAAGAGAGTGTGTTTGTGTGTGTGTGAGCTAGGCTGGAATACTATTAATAGTACCAAGTTATTGATACTATTAAGTTTTAACCCTTGGATTAAAAGATGTGTGGTTGAAATTATAGTGGTCCCCTTGGGTTTAATAGGTGGTTAGAAAAATAGTAAAATCTAACATATGAAAATGATCAAAGAGATTGATCTAAGGGTAGAAAACTTGATAGCACAAATAACTTGGTACTATTAATAGCATAATAGTCTAGTTATATATATATATATATATATATATATATATATATATATATATATATATATATATATATATATATATATATATATAACTAGACTATTATGCTATTAATAGTACCAAGTTATTTGTGCTATCAAGGTTTTGGTCCTTAAATGAAGAGATGTGCGATTAAGATTATAGTAGGTTATTAGGATTTAGTAGGAGATTGAAAAAATAGTATGATCTAAGAAATGAAAATTAGCGATTGGTAGATCTAATGGCAAAAAATTGATAGTATAGTATATAATATTTAGTATTATCGATAGTAAAGTAGCCGGACTCTTTCTCTTTATATATATATATATATATATATATATATATATATATAAGTGCAAGTCCATCTATGCTGGTGAATTTTTTACTATTGAATTTGTATTAAAATTTGTGCTATTTTAAAGTCAACTAAAAAGAGAAAAAGAAAAAATACAATAGCACAAATTTTAATACAAATTTAATAATAAAAAATTTACATGTATAGTTAGCTTTTGTTTTTGAAGTATATAAGTTTTACTCTCTCTCTCTCTATATATAGAGAGAGAGAGAGAGAGAGAGAGAGAGAGACGGTTCAGGTACTATGTTTTTAAAAATATTAAGTAATTAGTGTTCGTAAGTTTTTTACTAGATCTACTATCTCTTTGACTAATGTCAACTCTTAAATAATTTTATTCCATCAATCATCCACTAAATTTAAGAAATCTACTATAATTTTAACTATACAAATTTTTATCTAAGGTCCTAAAACCTATAAGCACCAATCAATTGGTGCTTTGTTAGGCTACAGTTGATTGTAAATGACTTGAATTACTGTTGTTTTATATTTGATAATAGAATTTTTAAATTAACGACCAACATCGTTGAATTTTATTTTAATAACGCTACACTGAGTTGGCTGGTTTAATAATTAAAAAAAGTTCAAATCAGCTAAATGTTTATTAAAATTTTTTAAAATTATTTAATATAAAATTTACCCTCTAAATTATAAATATAAAATTTGTTTTATCATCTTTTATTAATATTTAATCATTTATTTTAATGTTTACTCGATAAATAAAAACTTAATATAAAATAAAATAAAATCTTAGTTTAAATAATTTAAATAATTTAAAATTATGTTTAGTTATAATATTATGAATTTAAAAATAAATTATTAACAAATGGAGCTATTTTCTATATGGATTCTATTATAGAGCAATATAAAGCTCCAGATAAAGGAAACAAGATGCTATAAATACCCCAAGCGAAACCGCTTCCGCTTTCGGTCTATGCAAAAGGAAAAACCTCCACACACACACACACACACACACACACACACACACACCAACGCCGTCAAAAAGACCAAGCACACACTACTCCAAAGAAAAAATAAAAGAGAGAGAGAGAGGGAGAGAGGGGGTGTCTCTTTCTCTTTATCTTTCTCTTTCCATGCCCAACACCGCCTCCCGTTTCCTCCCCACGGGAAACGCCCATGAGCCCACCGCTACCCTGAACCCCGTTCTGTTCCCCCATGGCGCACTCCCCGGACACCTTCGCCGCCTCCTCTAACCTCCTCCTCCTCTGCGCCGAGGATGCCGACGACGTCGCCTCCTGGGAGCCGAACGATGCAGATGCCGATCCCGATCCCGATCCCATCTCCACTCCCGCCGACGCCGACCAGTGGTGGGCCCCGCCGGTGACAACCCCCGACGACCGCCACGTGTCGGTGATGCTCGCCGCGGAGCCCCACCACGCCCCCCGCCCCGACTACCTCTCCCGCCTCCACGACCGCTCCCTCGACGCCACCTCCCGTCACGACGCCGTTAACTGGATCCTCAAGGTCTCATTTTATTCTCACCCATCAATTTATTATTTATTAATTATTAATTATTAATTAATATTATTCCCCTTTCTAATTAACCCAACCCCAACCCAACCCACAGATTAACGAGTTCTACCGTTTCCACCCCGTGACGGCGTACCTCGCCGTCAACTACCTCGACCGCTTCCTCTCCTCCCGCACCCTCCCGGTGACCAACCCTCCCGTCTCTTTTTTTTTTTTTTTTTTTTTTTTTTTTTTTGAATTTTTTTTATTAGTTATTTTTATTTATTTGTTTACTTTAATTTTTTAGGGGGGAGGGGAGGGGTGGGCGATGGAGCTGGTGTCGGTGGCGAGCGTGTGGGTGGCGGCGAAGATGGAGGAGACGCACGTGCCGGCGCTTCTGGACATCCAGACGGTGGAGGGGCCGCGGCACGTGTTCGATCCCCGCACGGTGCGCCGCATGGAGCTCCTTCTCATGTCCTCGCTCGGATGGCGGATGCGCTCCCCCACCCCCTTCGACTTCCTCCCCCACTTCTTCGCGCGCGCCCCCGCCCCCGCCCCCGCCCCGCTCCTCCTCGCGCGCGCCTCCTCTCTCGTCCTCAACGCCCACCGCGGTGCGTTCTCTCTCGCGGTGGGGAATGTGGGTTGTTTTCTTAATGCAAACGCTTTCAATTTTAGAATTAATTGGGGTGGCTTTTTTTTGTTTTTGTTTGTTTTTTTTTTTTTTTATGTGCGTGCGCCCGCGCCGCATATATTTTTATCGGCATAGTGGTGGATTTTTTGCGGTATCGAGCGTCGGAGATTGCCGCGTCGGCGGTGTTGTGCGCGGCGGGCGAGATCGGCGATTCCATGGCGGGTTGCGACGGCGAGGAATTCGCGAGCTGTTTGTGGAAGTGGGTCAGCAAGGTATAATTTTGTTTTCCTTTTCTTTTTGGTTGTTTGTTTTTTTGTAAAAAAAAAACTTTGGGGCTAAATTTCACGTTTGTCCACTTACTATTAGCGAGGCGACACTTTGGTCCTCAAACTTTTAGTTAAAAATTCCAGCCAAAATTTGTTACAAGGTTCAGTTAACAATTATTATTATTATTATTATTATTAATTTTTTTTTTTGGAGACTAAAACTCCAATTAGGTGTTTCAATCCTTCAAACAAGGGTGGACACCGTACAGTAGCATTTTTTTTTTTTTTTTTTTTTTTAAACAGTCATGTAAATAAGTTGTCCATCCTTAAATTTTATACCTATGATCAATTTTACAAGTTAGATCATCAGTTAAATCATGCTGTTTTATCACTTACCTATTAAATTTTAAAAATTATTATTATTCTTAGAAATTAATTTTATTAATTTTACATGGTAGATCATGCTGTTTTATCACTCATATACTAAATTTTAAAACATTATTATTTTAAAAAATTATTATTACGGTTAGAAATCAATTATATATATATATATATATATATATATATATTGAATTTAAGCTTTATTTTTTTGGTTAAAGTTCTATTTTTTTTTATTCTTCAATCACTATCAAATATATTTTTTTCTTTTATCCGGTGTAAACCTCATTTCTAACTAAACCCAATTTTACATTATACCTAGCTTTATATGATATATATAATTTATTTATTTTAAAATATAATTTAATAAATAATAAGATATGTATACCAGAGGGTACAAGAAGCATTTTTTTTTTTTCCGGAAAAAGAAATAAAGTTTTTCTTTGGTTTCAAAAGTGAGAGAAGACAACTTTAATAAAAGAAAGGTTGAATGTATGGGTGGTGACCTGTCAACTATACTCTATTTGTAAATGGGTACTACTATTGGCATAATTAGTAAAATTTATTTTATTTTAAAAAGGGTATATTTAAGTGTACATTCCAATGGTGTATATTTTATTCTCACTTCATACTGGGATGGGGTGAATTTTACTCGTTCCATCAATGAGACGAGTGGAGGAATACCCACTTCAGGATGGAGTGGGTGTAGGATTTACACTCTATTTTGGGTGTACAGGTAGCACTTTTCAATTATTTGAGTATATTAATTTTTGTTCAGAAACAAATTTAAAAATTTATGAAAGGTGAAACTTAAAATTTTTGAAAGTTAATTTTACAATATCATACATATAATTAATTATATAAAGATACAATAAAATAAGACACGTTAATGTTCTAATGTAATTAATAAACAAAAAAGCATGTAGTCGTATCACTCTCAATCATCTATCGTAATCATTATTGTTTCTTTGACTCCATGCATTTAAGGCTGTATTTTAACCAACGGCTAATTTGAATTTGTTTTAATTGATTCTAAAAGGCCAACTTTGCATACTATTTTTTAAAATTTTTTTTATGTTTTAATATTAATCTTTTGCATGGAAGGCTACAAAGCTCCTAATTGTAGGCATTTTTTTGCATTTATCCAAATATATATATAAATAATATTTTTTTGTTATTTATTTATTTATTTATTTTGGTATTATCACCGCCGTAAAATTTCGCTTCCAGGACGTGGTGCGCGGTTGTTGCCAGCTAATGGAGGAGTATCTGATCGACACGTGTCCTTCGGCTCATTGGCGTCTGAAGCCGATCCCCGAGCCGGAGCCGCCGCCGAGCCCCGTCGGCGTCCTGGACGCCGCCGCTTGCGGCAGCTGCGACACACAAAAATCGTATCCTTCCGCCGCCCCGGCGCCGCCGCCCTTCCATGAAGAGGAGCCGGCTCGCGACGAGCCGCCGCCTTCGAAACGGCGCCGGCTCGCCGAGAGCCGCTGTACAGCGCGTATAGACACCGGTGAAGATGGATCGTGTTCGTAAAATATTTTCCCGGGCGATTGGAAGCTTCTAGGTCTTTCTGGACTCAGTATAGATTTGGGGCTTTTAAGTTATCCGTTTTTTTTTTTTTTTTTTTTTTTTTTTTTTTTTTTTCCTCTCAGTCTCTATTTATAAATAAACAGTAATAATTTTTTTTTTTAATGATACGGGATTTTAAGGAATGGTTAATCCGTAATTATTTTTTATTTTTTTTTTTATTTTTTTTTTTATCACTCATCATGGTATAATTATTCTATTTATGCGTGTTTTAATCATGCGCTTTCGTATGGTGGTGTTGATCTTTATTTTCCGTAATGCGGTTATGTTTGTTAATTAATACTAAATTCAAATGGCAATCGAAAAGTCAAATACGTTAACATTCTTTTTATTATGAGAAATAAATTTTGATTAAAAAAATGGTTGTGGAGATAAAATTATCTTTTTTATTTTGATTTGAATTTAAATATATTTAATTAAATATTTGGATTTAAATTTATTTAGAATGATAGTTATTGAATGGTCTAGGGGCATAATGGGAATTTCGCCGCTGCAAATCTTTTTGGTTCCCTAATACTCGATCGTGTTTCTTCCTAGCTAACGAGAATGCGACACGTGGCTCCCGACATAGATGTACTGCGGGCCCCACCGGGAACAGATATCGTTACTCCGTATTCTTTAGATTATACGCCAACTATGCGCGAGAAAAAAAAAAAAAAAAAAAAAAGCCGGGATATACGCCGCGGAGGGCAAGCGTGATGTTGGAATAATAAATAGGGAGAGGGAGGGGGGCGGGGAGAGTGAGAATATCAGTCCAGCACTCTTCGAGGTTCGCCCATGGTCGTTGTCCACTTGTCCGTCCTTTTATCCTCGCCGAGCGATCTCGTCCGTCCATTCTCCTCCCGGGAGCCCTTCGAACCCGTCCGTGCGATCGACATCCAACGTCCTGTAGGCCGACCAAGACTATGACGTTCCGCGGGACGACGTCATCATGACGTCACCACCGGCCCGCCGTTCGAAGCATCCGTAACCCACGTGGCCATCCTGCTGTCCAGCTAATCTCTTTCGATCGCGGCCGTCCACGTGTCCTCTCGGTCTCGTCACGTACGCCGGGGGGATGGTGAAAAGACGGACTTCGTCGCGTGGCGTGCCGCGCGCGGCGATCCCTTCCCGCCACAAATCCCACGTAACGGAGGAGGCGCTTAACCCGCTAACCCGTTATCGCTACGAGTGGGACCCGACCCTCGTTTTTTCTTTCTCCCCACTGAAATGACGAAATTGCCCCTCCAAGTCCCATCACATCGGTCCCAAAAAAGGATACTAATTATTATCCGCGTCGTAGTCAAAGAGATTCTGTAGTATGCGTATCGCCGTATCTCCATGCATGTTTTTTGAATAATAATAATAATAAATAATAATAAAATTTTAATTTTAGTATTACTTTTATTAATTTATTTGATTTTAGTTATTTAATGGCTCTTTGAAAATAAAATTTAAGGTAGTTAGTTATTTTAATAAATTTATAGTATACAAATTATATAAAATATGTAATTTATTTATATAAAAATAAACAACTCATTCATAATTTTTAAAATTTAAAAGTCACTAATTAACTTACATCAAATAAATTAAAAAATCAGATAGTAAAATTAAAGATTTTTAAAATTTAGATAGTTAAATCCAAATGAATGCAAGTTTATATGAATTTTATACATTGTGACTATATTTGAAGTAATATTGTTATATATTTAGAATATCTATTTTTTTTTTTATAGAATTTTAATGTTGGTGTGTTACTAACTTTTCAGAACTATTTGATATTCAATAATATATATATATATTCAAAACGTAGTAAAAATGTACACAATTTCATGCGTGATACCTTCTAAATTGCTTATGTGTTGATCGGATTTATTTAATTAAATTTTAATATTTAATTATAAAATTATAAGATAGTGAAATATTTAGAATATATTTGGTTCAATATGAAAATTCAAAACTAAATAAATCGGAATGAAAAACAAAATGATAAATCTTTTAATTTATTTGATTTCATAATAAAATTAATAATCGAAATTAAATTATTATTATTATTTAAATAAAAATAAATTTAATCTACTATATAAATTAGGAGATCTCGATCCTATGTACTTTTGGTGTGACACCCCCGGAATTTGGATTAGTCCTCTATATAAATAATATAATAGGACTAAATCTCTAACCCGGCTATAGCATTTTGGATGGTAGCAAGATCCAAGAGGAACATGAGAGTTAAGCGTGCTAGAGCTAGAGTAGTTCTAGGATGGGTGACCCCCTGGGAAATGGGGCGTCACAGTTGGTATCAGAGCCATTCACCAGCCGGAAATGTGAGATTAGTCTCGGCTGAGCTAGGGTTATATAGCGGGTAGAGCGAGGCTCCCCGGCTAATGACCGTTGTGGGTGGAGTGCAGCTCCCCACAAGGTCGGCTAAGGCTAGCGAGATGAGTCTCACATCGCCTGGTGTTTGTGAGTGTGCTTGAGCCTGACGTGGACGTCAGGGCTTAAAGGGGGGAAGAATGTGACACCCCCGGAATTTGGATTAGTCCTCTATAATATAATAGGACTAATCCAAATTTCGGGGGTGTCACATTCTTCCCCCCTTTAAGCCCTGACGTCCACGTCAGGCTCAAGCACACTCACAAACACCAGGCGATGTGAGACTCATCTCGCTAGCCTTAGCCGACCTTGTGGGGAGCTGCACTCCACCCACAACGGTCATTAGCCGGGGAGCCTCGCTCTACCCGCTATATAACCCTGGCTCAGCCGAGACTACGCCCCACTTCCCAGGGGGTCACCTTTGGTATATTGATAAAATTCACAAAAAAGTAATAAAAATCCTCAATATCATATCACATATAAAAATTTTATAAGAATCCACAAATTAGAATTTAGAGAACCCACATTGATACCCAAGGTTAAGATTATTATGTGAATAATCATTTTTTCCCCTAAAAACTTTTAAAAACTAATAAATATTTTGTAAATAATATTTTCTCACATCTCAAGTTTTTGGTAGATATAAGATCTGTACTTAAATAAAATAGAAGAATAAGATAAAATTAAACCAAATTAAGGTCACATTTGGTTAGAGAATACTGAATATTAAGATAAATTTTTTTATTTTTGAAATATCTTACTATTTCAAAATAGTCAGAAATAAAAATAAAATTATATTTAATTTATAATATTGCTATTCTAATAAATAACTGAAATTGCATTGGTTAATTTTATAAAATAACTGAAATTGCATGGGTTAATTTTATGAAATAGTAGAGAATAATTAAAAAAAAAATTAATTATTGAATTTGATATAATATATAATTTAATAAAAAATATTATTGTAAAATTAATTCATTAGAATATTTAAATATAAATAATTTGCATTAATATATGTAATTACTAATTTTATAATAAAAATAATTTATTATAATATATAATAAATTATTTTTATATAATTTAGTTTTTGTTTAATTTATAATATTAATAAAATTTAGAATTAATTTGGAATAATATTATTCTATCAAAAGGGTGTAAAAATTTATTCCAAACTAGTACTATTTCAGAATAATAATTATAACTTAATAGGTGCTATTTGCATATATAAATAACTTATTTGGTGTAATCCTACTATTTATTAAAAATATATATAATATTTGGTAGATGATAAGTACCATAAAATATTCAAATTAGTATATAATATTTCAAAATAATAATTATTTATTCGCATGGTTATTTATTCACAATAATATTTTAAAATATTTAAAAATACCACTATATTTGTTAAAAGGGTTGTTATATCATAATTTTATTGTAATACTATTATTTCAATAATAATAATGATTATAACTTAATATAACTTAATATATATATATATATTATATATATATATATATATATATATATATATATATATATATAATACTTTCGTACCAATTTATAGAGGTTGGGATATTTTGAGAAACAAAAGTCAAATTCTTAATTTTTAATTATTTTACAAAATTAATAAAAATGTACCGAACTTCTCTTAATAATGGACTGTATTAATAGAAAAAATGAGTGGGGGGTGTAATATGTATATCTATTATTGAGAGTACAAGTAACATTCTTTATATTTAATTAGCCATCTAATTTTTTTAAATGTAAATTTAATTATATAATCTTTCAATTTGTTTAATTTGAATTAGTCAATAATATTTTAACGTTAAAATTTAAATACGCCGTTTAATTTTATAGTTTTAACTATTATACTTCATATAATTTTTATAACTACAAATTTATTAAAGTAATTAACTTGCTTAAATTTTAAAGTCAAAATATCGTTAACCGACTTAAATAAAATAAATTATAAAATTAAATAATAAAATTAAAATTTTTAAAGATAGAATAGCTTAATCAAAATAACTCTAGATATCAACCGTCCCTAGTGCAAGTGGCAAAGGGCTTGGTGGTTGATATCGTGACCCGAGTTCGAAGCCTAGTTGCTTCACATTTCCAGCTAAGTTTATTTAAAAAATAAACGAAGCGGGTAGCATGCTACCTTTCTCTAAAAAAAAAAATTTATATTAAATAAATATTTAGAACAATACCATCCATACATCTTATACTATACACCCTACTAGGGGTGTCAACGAGCCGAACACGAGAGTGAACTGGGGTCGGCTCGTGTTCGGCTCGTTTAAACATCAAGCTGAAAAATTCGGCTCGTGTTCGGCTCGTTTATTAACGAGCCAAACACGAGCTGGCTCGCGAACAACAAGTTTGATCTTCATTCCTACTATTAGATGGAAAGTTGAAAGAAAATTACAAAATTAAAACTTTAATCTAATAATTAAAATTTATAAAAAATTAATAGCCTAAAATCTAAATAGTACAGTTTATATATATATATATATATATATATATATATATATATATATATATATATATATATATATATATATATCGGCTCGTTTATTAAATGAGCTGAAAAATTCGACTCGTGTTCGACTCGTTTATTAAACGAGCGATTCGATCTCGAGTTCATTTCGAGCCGAACACGAGCTGGCTCGCGAACAGCGAGCTGGTTGGATTGCCACCCCTACACCCTACTCTTTGCATGAACCCTACTCTTTGCATGAATAGGATCAACACATTAGTCTTATCAATATTTTTTTTTTATTTTTCTAATTAAAACTTATTAAAATTTTGTAAACAGTTAAATGATGAAAGTTACAGGTGCACATCCTTAACTAATAGAAATATGCAAATAGTAATTTTTTGATAAATTATTATTAAATACCTTACCCAAGGTGCAATGCACCTTAAAGATACATCCCATGTTGACTATTGATCATCTCCAAGGGACAAATAATGTCCTTTGCTTTTCCCAAGCAAGAAAAAGAACGACTTGTCTTTATTAATTAGGTTGACAAGTCAAATTGATATCCAATAAAGAAAAAAACTTCAGAAGACAGCTAAGCTTGTAGATATAGGAAAAATAGACTAGAAATATAATTTATGTCTAATACAAATAAGATCATTGGAACTAATTATCATTAATTAATTTTAAATATTTGAACGAATAGAAATGTATAATTAATTATTTAAAATATAAAATAAATATAATATTTATAAATTTTGATTGTGATTCGGTTCAATCAGTCTCACGCCAATTCGAACATGACTCGGCTCAACCCAGTATTACGTTATTTTAAATGTGATTAGGTCCAATCTATCCTTTCGCCACTCGGCTCAACCCAGTATTACGTTATTTTAAATGTGATTAGGTCCAATCTATCCTTTCGCCACATGGCAGGATACTCGTTTCTTTAAGCCGATTTTTCTTCATCCTACTTCGAATATGATCAGACTAAATCCAACCTCACACCATTTCCAACATTAGCAGGATGCTGATCTTTTTAAGATAACAATTCTTCCCTAGCACTTAGGAAAATACGTTTTACAAAAAAATTGAGCCCGTAACTTTTGATTCTTATACCACTTGTTGGATCGTTCACGTCAATTATTAATTACAAAACATAAACAGTTAGAAAGTTTAATAAATTTACTTAAAGCGTACAAATACAGTGTTTATGGATCTTGATTGTGACTCCGTCAATCAGCCTCCCACTATTTTGAACATGACTCGACCTAACATAGCCATCCACCATAAGATAGGATTATGGTTCATCTAAGTCAACATTACATTCTTAAAATTATTTGAATAATTTTTATATATCTTAGAATGGAAAGGTTGTGTGAATTATTGCTATATATAGATATACCAATAGTATTTTTTATTAAATAAAATAAAATAATTTTTAATATCTAAATATTAGAAATTTTTTTTTTTAAATATTTATATTTACTATTTTTATTAACGCCAAGTTCAAGACCGGCCGGTTTGATATCTCTAAAAGGTGAAAGCGGTAAATTAAATAAAATTAGAGATCTGGCGTACAAACTAATAATTTTTTATTTTAATACCATCTTAAATTCTGAAATATAAGGAGGCATAGATTTGGTAAGATATATAAAAATTTAATCAATTATAATAAAATTAGGTTATAGGGACATATGTTTGTGACGTTTTTTTACAAGCGTCTTATTGTAGTCCATCTATATCCAAAATAAAATTATAGGGACACATTTTTTTAGACATATTATAGTAATGTGTCGCTATACACCCTAGCGACGGCACATATAGCGACACTAATGACAAGTGTAGGTATTTTTTTCAGCAGTATTTTTTTCTTTAATTTTTAGCAACACTTAAAAGTATCGCTATAGTATAGTTTTGTTGTAGTATATATATATATATATATATATATATATATATATATATATATATATATATATATATATATATATATATATATGAGACTGAAATATTATTGACAGTATCAAGTGCTATCAAGTTTTTAGCTCTTAGAGTAAGAGATGTGCGGTTAGGATTATAGTGATCCCCCAGGGTTTAGTGGGTGGTTGGTTAATAGTAAAAATTTTAGATAATCACTATAATTCCAACCGCAGATCCTTTCATCCAAAGATTGAAAATTTGATAGCACTAATGACTTGGCGCTATCGATAGTATTCCAGTCTACTTATATATATATATATATATATATATATATATATATATATATATATATATATATATATATATATATATATATATATAGCTAGGCTGAAATGGTCACTACAACAAAACTATGTTATAGCGATACTTTTAAGTATTTCTAAAATTTGAAAAAAGTGCTCTTAACAAAAATACCGATATTTATAATTAGTGTCGCTATATATGCAGTCGTTAGGATATATAGCGACACATTATTATAATGTGTCTAAAAAATATGTCCCCATAACCTAATTTTGTATATAGATGAAATATAGATAGAATCCTTATACAAAATTGTCACAAATATGTATCCCTATAACCTAATTTTGTTGTAGTGACGCTATTAATAGTACCAAGTCATTGGTGCTATTAAGTTTTTAATCCTTGGATTAAAAGATGTGTGGTTGAGATGATAGTGGGCCCCTTGGATTTATTGGGTGGTTGGAAAAATAGTAAAATATAACGGATGAAAATAATCAAAGGTGTTGATCTAAGGGTAGAAAAGTTGATAACACCAAATGCTTGGTGCTATCGATAGTATAGTAGCCGGACTCTCTCTCTCTCTCTCTCTCTCTCTCTCTCTCTCTCTCTCTCTCTATATATATATATATATATATATATATATATATATATATATATATAGTAACCGAGAAACTCAATTTGAAATTAAAGAATTTAAATGTGAATGTGAATGAGAAAATGCAAAAATGAACCTAAGTGGTTGTGTATCAGTGTGCAAATTGCACAGTTTTTAGAGCATTATGTCTGCCTTCCAGATCCGAGTCTGATCTCGAAAATCTGAAATCACCAGTGTGACCGTCTCGTCGAATCGATTAAAAATGATATAAACTGATTTTCGATCCGACGGTCGGATTGTCCAGAAATCAGCGAAGAAGAAGCGGGCCCCACAACTTAAGTTGTGAATAGTAACCCCTATTTCAAATACCCTTTTGACCAACGTCGGCCGTTTCGCCATCTGGAACCCTGACATAGGGGTATGAGTAGTCAATTCTAGCTATTTTTGACATTTTGAGCGCAATGGCACTGACGGAATTCGCGTTTGGTGACCCGGGTGCATCGAAATGCATGCATTGCTCTACAACTTGTCGAACTTTATGGCCCGAGATTTTATTCGAGCGCCGTTTCAAGCAAGCAAATACGCTACTTGATAGGTCTCGACGAGCCGGACGTCGTGGCGAAGTCCGTTTTCGTTTCGACGAGCGAAATGTCTCGAAATGCGTGAAAAGTACCGAAAAAGGGTGTATTTTTGAAGAAACTTTAAATTTGGTGGACCAAAAATTAAAAGGGCTTTAAGTTAGGGTCCTGTCAGCCTAAGTAATCTACAGTAGGGGCCTTAGTGTGTTTGGTTGGTTGGGTGAGGGGTTAAACCGAAATTTTGCTAAATAATGCATTAAAGGCTATGTGGCTTTTGGTGTTGGATTATGTAAAATCATGTTTCGAGTCCATATGGATTTGATCCAATCTTGTTCCTAAAGATTAGGGATGATTTAGGAATATCTTAAAGATAATTCTTAAAAAAAATATGAACGACGACTAGAAGTGATTTAAAAACTCGGATGGACGTACGGTGGAGATCGTTTCCTATTAGAATTAGGTTTTTTAGAGTTATATTAACTCTTGCGATTCATCTTTTATTTTTTCGGGCTTCATTGAAAAATCCTAATTGAGAGAAAAAACGTGGAGAGCCTCCGTGAGAGAGTTTCTTGTAATCCAATTTTACTCCTTGTACTTTTGTGCCGTGGATTAATCGAATAACGCATTGAGGTGGTTTTGCCCGTGGACGTAGGTTGACACATTGTTGGCCGAACCACGTAATTCTCGTGTCCTTGCATTCCCTTATTTGTTTTATTTATATAGTTATTCTCGTGCTTGTTTTCTACAATCGTTTTCGCCTACTTTCATCTACGAAAGATTCTGTTTCCGCTGCGCTCGTGTGCTGTGTGGGTTGAGGTGTGCTCGGTAACCCCACGGCCGGTCCCCCTTCAATTGGTATCGGAGCGTTTGGTTATTCGTAGTTCGTTGACGGTGAAACGATGGCGGGAAAAATTTCAGCGACAAAGTATGAGATTTCTCGATTTGATGGAGCGAACTTTGCGTTGTGAAAACTAAAGATGCAAGCAGTTTTGATTAAAAATGCTTGTGAGATCGCCCTGCAAGGAATAGAGAATAAGCCGGAAGGGATGACGGATAAACAATTTCAAGAGAAGGACAAGATGGCTTTGGCAAACCTATATTTGGCACTGGATGATTCAGTGTTATTCAATGTGGAGACCGAGACTACCGCAAAAGGGATTTGGGATAAATTAAAAAATCTCTATGAAGGAAAGTCATTGGTGAACAAAATTTTCTTAAGGCGACAATTGTACAATCTAAAGATGAAGGATGGGGCACCGGTACAAGAACATCTAAGTACATTCAACTCTATCGTGAGCAAACTCGCTGCCCTAGACGTGAGAATTGATGAAGAAGAAAAAGCAAGAATTTTACTTTGCTCGATGCCGGAAACTTGGGATAATTTGATTATGAACTTGAGCCATATTGAAACCCTTAAGATGGAGTCGGTTGTTGCATCATTACTTACCGAGGAGATGAGGCGGAAGTCTAGCCAAGGAAGTTCTTCGGGGGAGGCTATGATAGCACGGGGAAGACCTTTCGAGAGGGAGTATGGTGATCGAGGAAAGTCGAGATCAAAATCCAAGGGCAAAAAGAAAGTAAAGTGCTGGAATTGTGGAAAGTTGGGGCACGTGAAGAAAGATTGTCGGGTTAAAGGAGTTGATGGTAAATCCGATTCAAATAATTTTCAAGGTAATATAGCCGAAGCGGATGCTAAGTCGGCTAGTTCAGAAGACGGAGATGCGTTAGTCGCATTGGATAGATCCGAGCTTATTTATCATTGGATCTTGGATTCGGGGGCGTCATTCCACATGACTCCCTATAGGGAGTGGTTTCATTCTTATAAGTCACGGGATTGTGGAGTTATCTATTTGGGTGACAACACGGCATGTCCGGTGGTTGGAGTGGGAGACGTTCGGATCAAGATGTTTGATGGTGTTATTCGGACGGTTTCTAATGTTCGACATGTTCCTGCACTTCGAAAAAGTCTTCTATCACTTGGAAAATTTTGCAAACAAGGGTTTAAATTCATCGGCGAGAAAGATCACTTGAAGGTATGTCAAGGTTGTTTGGTGTTGATGAAAGGAGAGCAAGTAGGTGGCCTTTATAGATTAGTGGGCGAGACTCAAGTGGGAGAAGCGGTTGTTGCAAGCGCAAAGGTGGAGTCTTCAACGGTGTGGCATCGCCGTTTAGGACACATGAGTGAGCGCGGATTGCAGGTATTATCCAACCGTGAACTTCTTTCAGGTTACAAGTCCGCGCCATTAGATTTTTGTGAAGATTGCATCTACGGGAAGCAACGAAGGTTGTCTTTTTCTCTATCACATCAAAGAAGTAAGAAGCATCTCGAGTTGATTCATTCGGATACTTGGGAGTCGCCCGATACTTCGTTGGGCGGATGTTCTTACTTTGTTTCATTTATTGATGATTACTCTCGGAAGGCTTGGGTGTATATTCTAAAGCGAAAGTCCGATGTGTTTGAGACTTTTAAGAAGTTCAAAACTCTTGTGGAGAATGAAAAGGATTTAAAAATTAAGTGCCTACGTTCTGATAACGGAGGGGAGTATTGTTCAAGAGAATTTGATGAGTTTTGTATTGAGCATGGAATTAAGCGGCATCTCACGGTACCCGGTACACCGCAACAAAACGGTGTAGCGGAGAGGTTAAATAGAACACTCATGGAGAGGGCCCGTAGCATGTTGAGTACTTCAAAACTCGACAAGAGATTTTGGGCGGAAGCCGTGAGCACGGCTTGTTATTTGATTAATCGAGCGCCGACAAAATCACTTGGTTTGGAAATTCCTGAAGAAGTCTGGAGCGGCAAGTCCGTTGATTACTCCTATCTTCGTGTCTTTGGATGTGATGCTTATGCGTGGATACCAAAGGAGAAAAGGTCAAAATTGGATAAGAACTCTCGGAGGTGTATATTTCTTGGCTATGCGAAAGGTGTTAAGGGGTATCGATTGTGGGACCCTACTAACCACAAAATAGTCATAAGTCGTGACGTTATCTTCAATGAAGGGTCCTTTCAAGGCACCAAGGAAAAGCAAGATGATGATGCTATGATTCCAATTGAGCTCTTTGAAGCGCGCGATGAGGTGCAAGCACAACAGGATGATGAAGTGGTTGATGATGAACCTGACTTGGAATCTCCGCAATCATCCGAAGATACAAATTCACCGGTAGAGTCGCCAGCGGATTCCGGGCGTCCTAGTAGAGTTATTAGACCTCCTGCGAGGTATAATGACTATATTACTTCATTTATTCCTTCTGCAAACCATGTTAGTGCATATGTTGCTTTAGCGGAAGAAGATGAGCCGACTTCGTATAAGGAGGCTTGTGAGTCGACTGACGCTGGGAAGTGGCAATGCGCGATGGAGGAGGAGATGGAGTCAATTCGGAAGAACAAGACTTGGGAACTTGTTGATTTGCCGAAGGGAAGGAACGCGATTGGATGTCGGTGGGTGTTTAAGGTGAAAAAGGATACAGATGGGAATGTGGAGAGGTTCAAGGCAAGATTGGTGGTGAAGGGATATGCTCAGAAGCCGGGAATCGATTTCGATGAGATCTTCTCACCGGTGGTTCGTCTTACCACTATTCGGGTTGTTTTGGCGATCGCAGCGGTCATGGATTTGGAGCTCGAGCAGATGGATGTAAAAACAGCATTCTTGCATGGTGACCTGGAGGAGGAGATATATATGTCGCAACCGGAAGGCTTTGTCGAAAAAGGCAAGGAGTATTTGGTTTGTCGGTTGAACAAATCGTTGTACGGCTTGAAACAGGCGCCAAGGTGTTGGTACAAGCGATTTGATTCCTTCATTATAAGTTTGGGTTTTGATAGGCTTGAAGCGGATCATTGTGCATATTTCTGCGATTATAATGACGGGAGCTTCTGTATTTTGTTATTATATGTCGACGACATGGTGGTCGCCGGAAATAACAAGGGCAAGATATCTATCTTGAAGACTCAGTTAGCCGGTGAGTTCGATATGAAGGACTTAGGAACTGTGAATCAAATACTCGGGATGAAGGTACTACGGGAGAGAAAGAATAGGAAAGTTTGGCTTTCACAGAAGAGTTATGTGGAGAAGGTTCTGCGGCGCTTCAACTTGCAGAACGCAAAGCCAGTTTCTACCCCGTTTCCTATTCATTTAAAATTGTCGGCCGAGCAATCACCGGGTACGGAAGCAGAAAAGGCCGACATGGCTCGGGTACCATATTCATCGGCAGTAGGGAGCCTTATGTTTGCCATGGTGTGCACGAGACCCGACATTGCTCAAGCAGTGGGAGCAGTGAGTCGGTATATGGCGAATCCAGGTTGTGAACATTGGAATGCAGTGAAGTGGATTCTCAGATATTTGAGAGGTACTGCGGATTTCTCACTCTGTTATGGTTCTGCGGGTTTGGAGTGCGTCGGATATGTGGATGCAGATTTCGCAGGAGATAAAGACAGAAGAAAGTCTACCACGGGTTATGTTTTCTCCATGGGCGGTGGTGCTATTAGCTGGGAGTCGAAGCTTCAGTCGGTAGTCGCTTTGTCGACGACGGAGGCGGAGTACATAGCAATGACACATGCTTGTAAGGAAGCTATCTGGCTAAAAAGACTTTTAGGAGAATTAAAAGTGAAGCAAGATGTGGTGGGAGTGAATTGTGATAGTCAAAGTGCAATACACTTGGCGAAGAATCCGGCGTTTCACTCTCGGACGAAACACATTGATATTCGTTATCACTTCGTGAGAGATGTGGTGGATGAGGGTTTTATCTCATTGTTGAAAATTCACACAGATGCGAATCCAGCGGATATTTTAACGAAACCGGTGACTCGAGAGAAGTTCAATTGGAGTATGACTTCTCTCGGTCTTGGAGCTACATGAGGAGAGTGGGAATTTGGCAAGATCTTCAATTTTGTGAAATTCGGCACATGTTTTTAAGTGGGAGAATTGTTGGATTATGTAAAATCATGTTTCGAGTCCATATGGATTTGATCCAATCTTGTTCCTAAAGATTAGGGATGATTTAGGAATATCTTAAAGATAATTCTTAAAAGAATATGAACGACGACTAGAAGTGATTTAAAAACTCGGATGGACGGTGGAGATCGTTTCCTATTAGAATTAGGTTTTTAGAGTTATATTAACTCTTGCGATTCATCTTTTATTTTTTAGGGCTTCATTGAAAAATCCTAATTGAGAGAAAAAACGTGGAGAGCCTCCGTGAGAGAGTTTCTTGTAATCCAATTTTACTCCTTGTACTTTTGTGCCGTGGATTAATCGAATAACACATTGAGGTGGTCTTGCCAGTGGACGTAGGTTGACACATTGTTGGCCGAACCACGTAATTCTCGTGTCCTTGCATTCCCTTATTTGTTTTATTTATTTAGTTATTCTCGTGCTTGTTTTCTACAATCGTTTTCGCCTACTTTCATCTACGAAAGATTCTGTTTCCGCTGCGCTCGTGTGCTGTGTGGGTTGAGGTGTGCTCGGTAACCCCACGGCCGGTCCCCCTTCATTTGGGCTCCCTTGGTTCTGTGCACGAGGGGTCTGGGGGAGTCCGAAGCATCACAAATCTCCTCTGCATCTTCCAGCAAAGTCCCTTGGTGCTGTGGTGGCCGAGGAGACACAACTCTTTGAGGAAATCCGAGAGAGAGAGAGAGGAGAGTGAAGCTTGGATCAAGTTGCACCAAACTTGTTCTCCGAATCCCTGGGGTGTTTTCCTGTGTCTGGAGAACCACCTTGGAGTTGCTGTGGCCGCGCCAAGTGGGGAGGAAGAAACCGGCTTCATCTTTCTTCTCCAACTCCGGCGAGGTAAGAATTTCCTAACTTTTGTTTTGTTGCTTTCAAAACCAATGGAAGTCGACTCTGTGGAGTCTGTAGAAGCTTCATGCCAAGCCCCGAGCCCCCATGTACGCTGGGTTGCCGGCGGGAGAAAGTTCCTCGCCGGAACCCTAGGTAGCTCCGCCCCGACTTTGCGCCACAACTGTTTATCCAAATTAAAAACTAAAATCATGGGTTTGGACTGTAGGACCTATTGGTCATTTCTGCAAAGTTTGAGGGATTTTGGTTGAGTAACCAAGCCGCAGTTCAAAACCCTAGTTTTTGGGTTTTTCACCTTTGGCCGAGCTTGTTGCTCCGCCGCCGGCGACGCTCCCCACCGCCGGGAACATTCCCGGGAAGCTTCATGGGACCATTTAGAGCCCAACCGTACGGTTGCATGGCACCCATGCAGCTTGGGGGTGGCGCGGCCATGGTTGACCCGAAACGGGTTCACGTTGCGGTGGCCGGTCCTCCGGCCATCTCCGGCGGGTGTGACATGGACGGAAAGCTTTCTGGGACCGAGGGGAACCTAACCATGCATTTGCCTGGGTCCCATGTTGCCCGAACAAAAATCCGCCATTAATGGTGTGAAGCTCCAAACCGAGCTTGCCGCCGCCGTCACCGCCGTGACCTCGTCGCCGGGCACGGGTCCAGGTAAGTTTGTAGGATATGTTAGCACCTGCTGGTGCACTTGTTTGAGGCCCAGAACCCCAGAATGGGAAATTGCCATTTTTCGGGTTATGTATCATCTTCTTCATTTTGTTTCTCGGCCACCCGAGAATGCAAGATGCCCCAGACTTCTTGGAAAAGCTCCTGCAGCCTAGGAGAACATTTCCTTCCAAGTTAGAAGGTCCCAGGTGCTATCTTTGCAGAGAAAGAGCTCGGGCATGGCTTGGGTGCTTGTTAAGTAATTGTTGCACACTAGGTGTTTGATGAAATGCCTAAGTGAAGTTTTATATGGAATTTGGCTTCGAATATTATATGAAAGATTCTCCAATTAGTCCCCTGAGCTTGATGCTCACTTCAGATCAAAGCAGATCTGTGAGGATTTGTATATGGAGCAATGTCGGATTGTTAGAGACCTTGGACATTGGATCTGCTTGATCCAGCAATTCTGGGCTGCACTTTGGGCAAGCCCCTGTGTTCCTGAGGTGTCTTGAGCAAAATGCTCAAGTTAGTTTGCAGAGGGCACATGTAAAAGCAAAGTTGTGTAGGGTAAAGCCATATATTAGGTTTGTGGCTTATGGTTCTGTTTTGGGCTGTTTGCGAAGCCGCGACAGTGAGCTCCTGGCTAATTTGGGGTCACTGGACGCGATGCTCGCGTCGGATTTAGGTTTCGTTGAACCGAATAAACGAAAATGCCTTTAGGCTATGTTAGAGAATGTGTTATGGCCCGAAGTTTTCCTCGGGTTCCGTGCTGCTGCAATAGGGTGAGCACGGTGTTCAGTGAGTCGAGGGTCACCTACTGGAGGTGACGGTTCGTAAAAATAATATCCCAGTTAAGAGAACGAGCGAAAACGGCTCTCAAAAAGCTTTTAAAAGTGCGATTTCTGAAAACCCTAGGGGTCTAAACGCAAATGTTACCTAGTGTGCTGTCTTGGACTATGTGTCAGTGGGTTGGGTATGTGTGAGAGTCGATTTTCTGACCTGTGCATATGATTCAGGTCCCAGCAGTCAGTCGCCAGTTTGCGAGCCATCCTGCAGCCACCGTGATCATCTACATTGAGGTGGGTTTATCTTCGGTCCGGGCTTTATCAGGTTGGCCCTATGGGGTGCCGTGGTAGGTCGGACCCCTGTTTTTGTAGCCTAGTTATTACTTTGAGCCTGCCATCCTTTTGATCAGTTTCATACTGTTATCTGCCTGATTATTATAATCTTTATCAGTTACCTGTTGCCTTGCATGATTGATTTATTTGCTTCTAGTCATCATAATATCATTCTGGACATTGCCATGCCTGCTTGGTCATTATCTAGTCTGCACACCTTTGGTATACCTATATATACAACTTGACATATGCCATGTTTGTTGGTCAACAGCCTAGTTATAGTAGCATTTCCTATTCTACGTTGCATGATAGAATAGGAGTACAGTTCTGCTACTCAGTTTCAGTTTAAGTTTCATTTACAACTCAAATATTCAGCTCCTGTTGCTCAGTTTCGTTTATACAGTATCCGAGATTATTACAGCTTTCAGCATCCGAGTTTATTACAGCTTTCAGCATCCCGACAGGGATTATCTGGCTCATTGCCGACTGTTCAGCTTGAGCATCAGCTTTATGATCGCCATAGCACTAGCTGCTCATTTCACGTACGCCGTGGGATTGATCCCCCACAACGCGTTCTTTACCGGTGAAGTGATCGATAGTGGCGACCCGTGAGCCCCAGGCTGCACATAGTGGACGAGAGTGGCGACACGTGTGCTCCTGAGTGCCCCGATGGTGCCGGGTTATATGTCAGCCGAACGTGCCAGCTTTGGCATTGGCCTAGGTCCTCGTGACCGATGACGGCACTGATTGGGTACTTACAGTTATTATTATTCAGCTCTTTCAGTTTACAGCATTATTATATACCAGCTTTGTTTACAGCATGATTAGCTCATGCTTGCATGATTTATCAGTTATAGCATGATCAATTACAGTCATGAGTATCCTGCTTCCCTTCCGTGATTATCAGCATTCCCTGTTTACAGCATTGATATCATTGATTATCATACTAGCTCTGCTCTACAGCATGATTAGCTCTTGCTTGCATGATTTGCCAGATACAGCATGCTTGGATTTTATATCTGCATCTACCTTTCAGCTTTCAGTATGTCCTGCTTTTGCTATCCGCTTATCATTGTATCCGGTAGGTAGGACTTGCTATTTCTCGGCCCGTCGTGCCCACTGGGATACACTGTTGATGTATCTCAAACCCCCTGGGTGACCATTTTTCAGGTCAGTCGGGTGCTGGGAGATTGGGACGATCCAGTGAGCTATCACGCTAGAGTTGTCCCCTGCTATTGGCTATGGTGGCCCAGTGCTAGTATTTTCAGTTACAGTATTATGATCATAGTTGCCTCTGTATTTTGAGTTGGAGTATTTGTGGATTATGTCATGATGGATGTATTAGTTGTGGAGTTATGCTTTGGATTTAGCTGTTGATAATTGCTCTCTGATTGTATCACTGTACTTGCCTAGCCGAGCATGTATAGGGGAGACTCTGTCCGTGTGGACAGAGGATTTCCTATGCATGTGGCGGTCTGCTCACGTCCTGAGTTTAAAGTTTGAACTGTGATTTAAAAAAAAAAATTTCTACCACTGTTTTGAAACTCGGGGCGTGACAATATATATATATATATATAAAACTAGGTTGGAATACTATCGATAGCACCAAGTTATTGGTGCTATCGATTTTTTAGCCCTTCGATTAAGAGATGTGTTGTTAGGATGATAGTGGTCCCTTAGATTGCGTTTGGTTCGGGTATAAGAAAAAATTGGTTATTCCTGAGATAGGTATAAGTTCAGGTAAAAGCAGGAATTAAAGTAATTTTGTGCTTGGTTGAGTATAGGAGTTGTATCGGGAATAAGAAAAATTATATTTGGTAAATTAAAAATAAATAAGAAGAATGGAGAGGATTAAAATTTATAAAATAAAAAAAAAATTAAAATTTATAAATTTAAATATCTTATAATTTAAAAAAATTTAATTAAAATATATATAAAAATTTAATTAAAATATATATATATATATATAATATATATATATATATATATATATATATATAAGCAACAGGTGGAACAGCAGTTCCACCTGTTTGGTAGAACAGCTGTTCCAACCTTATACCCAAAAACCTGGTATGGGGGGGGGAACAGCTGTTCTCCCCCATTCAAAATCATATTTGGGTAAAAGGGGGGGAAACCTGGTATGGGGGGGAACAGCTGTTCTCCCCCCATCCAAAATCATATTTGGGTAAAAGGGGGGGAATTACCCCGTTATCCCTCCCTTATATTATTCCCTCCCTTATACCCAATACCAAACACAGCCTTACGGTTTAGTGGGTGTTTGGTTGAATAGTATAAATATGAGTCTAGCCGAAATACTATCGATAGCACCAAACGATTGGTGCCATTAAGTTTTCAACCCTTGGATGAAAGTATATGCGGTTGAGATTATAATGATTCTCTAAAATTTTTACTATTCAACCAATCCCACAAAATCCTAGGGGATCACTATCATCCTAACCGCATATTGCTTAATCCAAAGACTAAAATTAGTAACACCAATGACTTGATGCTATCGATAGTATTCCAATATATATATATATATATATATATATATATATATATATTTGGTGGGGATTTGAATTCACAACCTCATTAATTTTTTTTTTTTAAAAAAATTACCGTTAGATTTATTTCTTTGACTAATTTTAGTCTCTTTGATTATGCTATTCCACCAACTACCACTAAACCCAAGGGGCTTATTATTATTCTAACCATACATTTTTTCATCTAATGACTAAAACTTACGAACACGAATTGATACTTTTAAAAGCATAGAAACTTTATGTAGTACCTGAGAAATTCAAATTTGAATTTGAGAAATTCAAATGTGGAACTGCAAAGTTAAACCTAAGTAATTGTATACCGATGTGCAAATTGCACAGTTTTCGAAGCACTATTTCTGCCTTTTAGATCCGAGTCTGATTTTGAAAATTTGAAAGTGCCAGTACGATCGTCTCATCGAATCGATTGAAGAAGTTATAGATCGATTTTTGATCCGACGATCGGTTCATTCAGAAATCAACGAAGAAGCTAGTGGGGGCCATGACTTAAGTCGTGAATAGTAACCCCTGATTTAATTTTTCGCCGGACGAACGTTGGCCGATTCATTATCTGGAGTCCAAATCTGACGATCCAGATAGTCGATTTAATTGGCGTCATCATTCTGAGCGCAATGGCGCTGACAAAATCTGTGTTTGACGACCCTACAACAACAAAATGCGTGCCACGCAGTATAAATTCACTATGTTTAATGGATTTCGAGTTTTTAGATGATCGAATTCGACAAACAGAGATCATTACTTGATAGGTTTCGTCGAGCCGGACGTCGTGGTGGTGTCCGTTTTTCGTTTTGATGGCTCCGATGCCTTGAGAAACGTGTGTTTGAGGTAAAAAAAATTTATAAAAAAAAGGGGGGGAAAGATTATGGTTGTTCCGTAATATTGATTTGTCTGTATAAGCCTCGTATAAGCCCAAAATTTTTAACATATTAATAATTTGGGTCCAACAAATTTTACTGCAAATTCGATCTCTTAATAGGCAATTTGTGAACACAAGCTTAGACCATTTGTGAACATAAGCTTATGGGTCTCATCAAAGCTCCGTCGATATTTTTTCAGGCGGATCCTATTTTTTTTGCCCAACGGGCCTTACATTATAGTCAACTTCTTGTTTAAAGATTCAACTTCAAAATTTATGTTCAAATTAAATTTTGAATTTTGAATTTGAAATTTCCAACCAAATTTCAAAATATCTCTCAGACTCCAATTTCATTCAAAATTCAAATTTACAACCCAATTTCAAAATATCTTTCAACCGATTTATCCAAACTTACTCATATCCTATTTATTTGGAATTCAATTTTGAATTTTTGAATCCAAGCAAATTCTCTCGTTCGAAATTTGAACCTCTCAATTGTGAAATTCATTTTTGAAATTTGAAATTTGAAATTTAAATACAACCATACTTGAGCATAATCGTTCAATTTTGAAATTTGAACATATTCAATTTCGAAATTTGAAAATTAAAATTTAAATGCAACCATACTTCCTCAAATTTGAACATAACCGTTCAATTTTAGAAATCTGAAATTTAAAATTTGAATATAACCATCTTCCCGCAATTCGAACATATTCAATTTTGAAATTTGAAATTTGAAATTTGAAATTTGAAATTTGAATATAATAATTTCCTCAACGTATTTAAATTTTAACCTCGTCTTTTCCTCAACGAACCCATATTCCCACGCACGTCTTTCCTTCAACAAACCCGCATTTTCTCGCCATCCCCTTAACAAATCCCAACAAACCCCACGCGATATTTCTCTGCCCAGGGAAGATTTTTCTTTGCCTGGTCTGAAAAATCGTCCGATATTCCACCACAAAAAAAAGAAAAATCGTTCGATATTCCACCACAAAAAAAAAAAAAAAAAGCTCGTCCGATATTCCACCACAAAAAAAAGAAAAGCTCGTCCGATATTCCACCACAAAAAAAGAAAAACCCATCCTATATTCCACCACAAATAAAAAAAACTCCTCCCAGATTCCACCACCTATTCCTCATAGCCACATAAAAAAAAAAAAAAAGATATAGCACAACCGACCCTCAGCACCTCCGGTCGACTTCCTCAACTCCAGCATAGCCACATAAAAAAAAAAAGAAGATATAGCACAACCGACCCCTCAGCACCTCCGGTCGACTTCCTCAACTCCAGCACCTCCGTCGACTTCCTCAACTCCTCGGTCAACTTCTCGGCAACTCCGGTCAACTTCCTCGGCACCCCCAATCGACTTCCTCAACTCCAGCACCTCCGGTCGACTTCCTCAATTCCTCTGGTCAACTTCCTCGGCACCCCCAATCGACTTCATCGGGTTTTTTTTTTAGACGTATTTCTCAGGTAAAAAAAAAAAAAAAAAAAAAAAAAAAAAAAAAAAGAAAGTCAGTAAAGCCGGTTAGGACCTCTCCGGACGCCCTAACTTTAGGCTCAAAAAATAAAAAAAAAAAAAAAAGAAAAAGAAAAAAAGAAAGTCAGTAAAACCGGTTAGGACCTCTTCGGACGCCCTAACTTTAGACTCAAAAAATAAAAAAAAAAAAAAAAAAGAAAAAAAGAAAGTCAGTAAAGCCGATTAGGACCTCTCCGGACGCCCTAACTTTAGGCTCAAAAGAATAAAAAAAAGGAAAAAAAGAAAAGAAAAAAAGAAAGTCAGTAAACCGGTTAGGACCTCTCCGGACGCCCTAACTTTAGGCTCAAGATAAAAAAGAAAAGAAAAAAAAAGAAAAAAAGAAAAAAAGAAAAAATTTTATGATCAAAAATAAAAAAGAAAAGAAAGTCATAAAGCCGGTTAGGACCTCTCTGGACGCCCTAATTTTAGGCTCAAAAAATAATAAGAAAAAAAAAGAAAAGAAAAAAAAGAAAGTCAGTAAAGCCGGTTAGTACCTCTCCGGACGCCCTAACTCTAGGCTCAAAAAAAAAAAAAAAAAAAAAAAAAGAAAAGAAAAAAAGAAAGTCAGTAAAGCCGGTTAGGACCTCTCCGGACGCCCTAATTTTAGGCTCAAAAAATAAAAAAAAAAAAAAAAGAAAAGAAAAAAAGAGAGTCGGTAAAGCTGGTTAGGACCTCTCCGGACGCCCTAACTTTAGGCTCATCCCCAAAACTGATTCGGATGATTTCTTCGGACATCCGAACTTAGGTTAAGCCAAAAAGGAATCGCTTCAGATCCCAAATCAAATTACAAGATAAAAAGGATTGAACCCCAAGATAAGTCAAAGTGGATTTCCTTTAGATCCCACGTCAAAAAAAAAAAAGGGGACTTCTTCGGATCCCAAATAATTTCAAAAATAGAAACTTCCTCGAATCCCAAATAATTTCAAAAAGGGAATTTCTTAGGACCCCACATCAAAATAAAATAACGATATTTCCTCGCATCCCAAGATAAAATAAGAAATTTTCTCCTAACCCCAAATCAAACAAAAATAAATAAATAAAAAAAAAAGAAATATATCGAAACAAATGGGAATTTTTTTGAATCCAGACAAAATTCAAATGAGTCCTAATCAACTTGGAGCCTAAGTCCGATTCAAAAAGGACTAATAAATAAATTCAATCATTTATTAAATAAGACTCAACCCATATGCGGGCCTCAAATTTACATATATGAAAATAAGGCTCAGTCCACAAATAAAACCCAAAACCCATTCGAGTCCACAAATAAAATCCAAAACCCATTCAGTCCACAAATAAAATCCAAAACCCAGTCTAACCCACAAATAAAACCCAAAACTCATTCAATCTCATCGCCTTAACATATATAATTAAGGCAAAACTATATCCAAACTGACTAGATTCTAAAATCATATACTTAGAATTTAGTAAAATCAAATTCGATCGAGCTCTAACACATTCATCCAAATCAATCAAACTAACCTTAATATATATACTTAGGGTGTAGTTAACCTTTTACTCTAGCACATATATCTAGGGTAGAAACCAGATCAACCCAACTAATCCTAATACATATACTTAGGGTTAGTCAACCTCTCACTCTAGCACATATAACTAGAGTGAAAAACATATCAAAACTCGGCCAATCCTAATACATATAGGACTTAGCCACATCCTACTTTCGAGTAGCATCAAATCCGACCCACCTCAATACATATCCTTGGGGTTAGGTCATGTCTCCACTTTGGAACATACGCCAAATATGGAATCAAATATAATTGGACTCTAATACATATACTTAGAGCCAATTGAAACCAATTAAACTCTAACACATATAATTGGAGTTTAATATCGACTAGTCCTCAACACATATAATCGGGATCAAGTCAATTTCGAACCCAGCTAAATCCTAACACATATACTTAGGATTTGGTCAATCATTAGGATACGATTTATTCTATCCTTCTCATAAAGGTCTCTTAATCGAAGGTGCCCCAATCATAAGGGGGTAATTAACAATAGATGCTTGCGTCTATTGGAAGTCATGGATCCGCAATACCTGATACCCACATACACCCATCCACTTATAAATATCCATCTGAATCGTGAATACCATCCCACGGAAAACTCCAAAAGAAAAGGTGAACCGCGCGAGATGAGTCATTCGAGATCGCAGACAACGTGAAATAGAGTAAAATTCACAATAGTTTCTAGAAAATGTTTATTTTTGGGGCAATTTGGGTGAATCCTCTTGTGGAGGGACCTCTTGGCATAATGTCGTCATAGTGAGGGACTAAAGTGATCTCATCTTGAGTTGGAGGACCTTGTAGCAATTCTTCCATCCACTTCACCCGAATTGGTTGAGATAGTCGTGCGCTTGGGGGAGGGAAACTGCAGCTTCCTCACGTGCTCCACTCCATCAGCCCCGATATATGTCTGGACCTCCCCAAACTGCCTTCCTTCATTTGAAATCACAAGAAAGGAAAGGATGCTCTTCCGGCCAGCCGCGGCCAGTGCAGGCGGCGGCGCTCCATAGAAGGACTCCTTTGAGGTAGCTAGAGATCCTCGAAGCAGTCTGGAGGAATCCCAACTCTTGGATATCTCTTCCCTTCAACCTCCTCGGACTGCAAGAAGATGGAGCTGCTTCTTCTTCCCTCCTTGCGATTTCAAATGAAGGAAGGCAGTTTGGGGAGGTCCAGATGTGATGACCTGGATCTCTGCAGAGCTGTGGTAGAGTCATTGGTGACTTCGGGGGAGCCTGTACTGTGTTTCGGGAGGTGTTGGTGCATGATTGGACACAAGTGTTGACCTCGGGCTTTATTGGATCACTTGGGTAACCGGAAGACCCCGTCGGATGTTTAGAAGTGTTTTCGCGCAAATCGGATATCAAATTTGGACTCGGCGTGGAATTCGGATTGAAAATACCTTTCCGGGAGCCTCCGGCAAATTTTAGGATTGGAATTTGGCAAAACGGACGTCAAATTTGGATTCAGCGCGCGAAAACGGTTCAGATGGACTATTTACTTGATTTTTTCGGGCTCGGGTTACTGTTCACGCCGGAACAGTGTTCCCGGCGGCCGCCGGCGGCGGCGGCGGCGGCGGGCAGCGCCGGCGGAGGGCGGAGGGCGCTCGGGCAGGCGGCGCGCGGCCGCGGGCAGGCGCTGAGGGCGCGGGCAGGCGCGGCGGGGGCGCGGGCAGGCGGCCGTCCACGCGGCGGGCGTGCACCGAGCGGGGTGCCACGTGGCACGATCTTGTTGGGTGGCTCACAGCACTCGGTCCACGGAGTAATTTTGGTGCATGGTGCACCGGCCGTGACACGTGGCAGGTTTTTGGTTGGTCGGTTCACAGCGCGCGGTCCACGGAGTTTTAGGGTGCACGGTGGACCGACGGACACGTGGCAGCATTTGTTTGGCTCGGTGTTGTGCTCCCGGTCCACGCAAGCCGTGGAGCAGGTGCCGTACGCGACGTGCGGGCGGGAGCAGCGTGCGCGGTGCACGGGCGGTGCACGGTGGTTGGGGCCACGTGGCGCGTCACGGTTGGTGGTTCACGTGCACCGGGCGCAGCGAAATTTTTTTTGAGGACACGAGGGAATTTTTGAAAAGATTTCTGGATTTCCCTTAAGTTGCATCCGAGGGCTCTTCAAGGGGGATTTTCGACCCCTTCGAGACCTCAGCTCGAAGGGGGGTGAGAGGATGATTTCTTCCCCATGAAGTGAGGATTAAATCCTACCAAGTTTCAGATTTTCGGGTGGCACGGATTTCGAGATCTTGATTTTACGGCGCGGCGCGACGTTGCGTTTTCTGTGTTCTTCTTCGGCGCAGCGACGGTGTTTTAGCTCTCCTGGTCTACCCCGAGCTCCTTCTTCTGTGATTTTTGCGCCGTTGGCTTCACGACAGGTAGGGCTTCATCTTTCGTTTTGATCGCGCATTCTGATTTTAACTCTTGGCACGGATCCCGAGGCATTAATGTGACCCCTTTTTCTGTGAGGAATGTGAGGACAGCATCGGAGTATTTTGGCCATATCTTCGCGCACGAGCGTCTGATGGAGACGAGCTTATACAACTTTTTCATCTACAGATCGCAAGGAACGCGCTCGTATTTTTATTGGATTTTTATGAATTTTATTTCGAGGTGAAATTACTGTTTTCTCAGTGACAGTAATCAGTCCTTAATACAGTTTTTGTATGAGTGTGCCCCCTTGCCGAATTTTTATCTTGATGTACAGAACTCGGATTTGGGCGTGCAAGGTACCGTTGCGAAGCTATCGACGCGAGGATCGCCGTGATATTTTTATTGGAATTTTCTGGGCACTTTCTGCAGGTGATAATTTAACAGTTTCGAATCCGAGGTTGTATGTGGTTATAAGAGCATTAATTGGGAGCCTAAGTGTAATTAGTGAGCTTTGTATTGTACCAGGATTATTACGGGTGTGCTAAAATTGTGGGAGCAAGGATTTGGAGTTTTTGGTATTTTCAGCTGTACGGATTGGGACAGTTGCACTTCAGGTGGGTGGTTGTTGCTTACCTCTATTTTGACATGCTCACTAGGAATATTAGAGTGACCCCTTTACTTGGACATCTTGATTAATCATAATTGGGGTTGGGTTATGCATGTGGTGTGGGGATTGGGTATGGATATGTTAGCGTTTAACCTTGCATGTGGAATGGAATATTTATTTGGACTATATGATTATCCTGTTAGTGGTTGGTACTATTTGAGGATTTTATGACATGCATAGGTGGATAGTGATGCTTTATTATGGAACATGGATTATAGACATGTGTGGTTGGATAATGTTTTAGCATGATGGTTATATCTATGCGGAGCTATTAATTGTTACACATGTGGAACCACTATTGGACACCTTTTCCTTTATTTCCTTGAGAACACTTGCATGCTTGTATGGACATCTAGATAGGCCATCTTTTATCGCTACACTTTCATGCTGGAACTTGACTTAGGAGAAACCTTGTTTGCTTCTTTTCTCCTTTTCGTTAGTCAGGTGGTTCTTGTTGCTCGGGTTTGAGCAGGGGTTTGGGATAGTGTAGCCGGGGCCTGGATTGTGGATTATGGGTTTTGGCGGCGACCGCGGATATTGGGCGGTTGACCGGATGTCGGTCGTTATAGGACATCGGTGATAGGGCATGATTATGGACTACGGGGTTTCGTGGCAACCGCGGATAGTAGGCGGTTGACCAGATGTCGGATGTGGACATGATTGTGATTGTGGGTTATTCCGGCGACCGCGGATATTGGGCGGTTGACCGGAGGTCGGTTGTGAGACCTGGTCGTGGATTTTGGGGTATTGCGGCAATCGCGGATTTTGGGCGATTGACCGAATGGTTACTTTTGCATCTGATTGGGAATCAGTTTTCTTTTAGTGGAGGGTTGTGTTCCACTGGGGCTTTATAGTTGTGATCCAGTCCTGCTTTTATCATACCGGCGCGGTTATTGCCCGGTGATGCTTTTATTACACCGGCGCGGTTATTGCCCGGTGATGCTTTCCTCGTGTGGGTCGCTCCCCTCGAGTTCCCCTCCGGAGGCCGGGGTCGGACAGTTATTGACGGTTTTGCTATCACATCGGCGCGGCTTATTTGCCCGATGATGAGGGCGGCAGCAGGAGTTTTGCTATCACATCGGCGCGGCTTACTTGCCCGATGATGAGGGCGGTACAGATTGGGTTCATCTGGGACGGTTGGTTATTGTTGAATATGGTTATTCCAGTCTAGGACTGCATTTTAGAGGCATAGTAGTGGTAGTTTCCCTTTTTCAGCAGTTTCATTTCTTACCACTCTTCTTTCCTTTTCTGCCTCTGGTAGACCTAGTGGGTGTGTCAGAGTTTGAGGTTTTACCCACTAGGGGAGGCTACTGGTTTACTAGTAGTTCTCACCCCCATTCTTCTTTCCTCTTTTTCTTCTTCCCTTGTTTTGCAGAGTCTTCTGCGGGTGCTACTGGACTTTCAGTGGCGGGTCGAGGAGAGAGGACGGCTGTGTAGATAGATCTCGAGGCAGGATGAGCATGTTAGCTGGACTGTTGGTGTACCCAGGTTTTCCTCAGATGGTTGTACTTTCACTTTTGGGACTGGCTTTTGCCAGCAGGTTGTATTTATTTATTGTGAGCTGGGAGAGACTGATGTATCATTTATACAGATGTATTGTATTTTATTTCCAGCTTCAGTCTGAGATGTATTAGTTTTAGTTCAGCTCTGTTTTTATTGCTCTTTTATTATATCTTTTATATCTGAGCAGGTTGTTGACGCTTCGTGTACGCGGGAAATACCGTGTGCACGGCGGATCTGTAGACGGGCCCGGGTTCCGGTTTACACCCGGGGCGTGACACCAGATATCGTGGCTGATGGAATGGAGCACGTGAGGAAGCTGCGGTTTCCCTCCCCCAAGCGCGCGGCTATCTCAACCAATTCGGGTGAAGTGGATGGAAGAATTGCTACAAGGTCCTCCAACTCAAGATGAGATCACTTTAGTCCCTGACTATGATGACATTATGCCAAGAGGTCCCTCCACAAGAGGATTCACCCAAATTGCCCTAAAAATAAACATTTTCTAAAAACTATTGTGAATTTTACTGTATTTCACATTTCTCAAGGCATCGAAGCCATCAAACGGAAAAACGGACACCACCATGACGTCCGGCTCGACAAAACCTATCAAGTAATGATCTCCATTCGTCGAATTTGATCCTCTAAAAACTCAAAATCCATTAAATACAGTGAATTTATACTGCATGGCACGCATTTTGATGTTGTAGGGTTGTCAAACATAGATTTCGTCAGCGCCATTGCGCTCAGAACTATGACACCATTTAAATCGACTATCTGGACCGTCAGATTTGGACTCTAGACAATGAATCGGCCAACGTTCGTCCGGCGGGAAATTAAATCAGGGATTACTGTTCACGACTTAAGTCATGGCCCATACTAGCTTCTTCGCTGATTTCTGAATGATCCGACCGTCAGATCAAAAATCGATCTATAACTTTTTCAATGAATTCGACGAGACGATCGCACTTGCGTTTTCAGATTTTCAAAATCAGACTCGGATCTGAAAGGCAGAAATAGTGCTCCGAAAATTGTATAATTTGCACACCGGTATACAACCACTTAGGTTTAACTTTGCATTTCCACATTTGAATTTTTCAAATTTAAATTTGAATTTCTCGGGTACCTTTACTCTTCCTCGGATCCTACGAGGTAGTCCTTTGAAGCTTCCTTCCAGAGCACTCATAGGTCGCCTCTTACTCCCAGAAACCGAGCCCAGGGGATCCGGTGGTCCCGTTGACTGATGTGGTCGCGCGACGCCGGGGGAGGAAGTCAGGCTTCATCCATTCTTCTCCATCTCCGGCGAAGGTGAGGGTCTCTTCCCTTTGGTTTTCTTGGCCCAAGACCCATGGCAGAGCCTTTATGAGGTCTTTTAGACTTTCCCTGTCTAACCCCGAAGCCGGAGAGCCGGCCGTTTGCCGGCGGTGAAGTTGCACCGCCGGAAAACCGATATTGCTCCGCCGCAGCCGTACGCCGCACCCGATGGCTCAAACTCCGAACAAAGATGATGGGAATATTCCGTAGAGTCCCTAGATCATCTCCACCAAGTTTGGTTGGGTTTGGTTCAGCCGATAAGTCGCAGTTCGAAACCCTAGTTTTCGGTTATCTTGGTTTCGCCCGAGCTTGCTCCACTGCCGCCGCCGCCGCCTCAAACCACCGGCCATGCACCCAGAAATCTTCACAAGGTCAAAACAGTCCCACTCATGCATTTTCATGCCATTCATAACCCCTATTCGCGGCTCACCATTATTGGTGCTTGCTTGGACCGAGCTTGCTCCGCCGTTGCCGCCGGCCACCGCACCAGGGAGATTCCCGCATCGAGGGAAAGTTGCTGGTACCTTTGCATGTGACCCATGCAGCCCGGATAAAAATCCACCATCAATGACATTCTCAAGCTCCATTAATGGTCGCAAGCTTCCAACTTCGGTTTTGCGCCGCCGCCAGCCACTTGCTTCTGACCCAGAGGCACTCAGAGAATCTTCTTAAGCTTCCTTGAGCCCATGCTTGTGCAAGGAGTCCCTCAGAATCGAGTTTTACCATGTTGCCCCCAAGCCCGAGCTCTTGTTCATTGCATGCATGGCTGAGGTGGGTTGTACCTCTGTTCCAGCAGTGCTAAGGCTCTCAAATGGTGAGCCCTAGTCTCCTTCTAGCTTCCTAAACATGATGCTCAATTTATTTTGGCAAATGACCTGGTGGATTGGTTGATCCCACATGCCAAGCCCTAGCTAAGGCTAGGATGCCTTTCGCACTGTACCAACAGCTTTGCACCTGTGATAGAGCAAGCCCTTGTGTCCTCATGATCCCTGGAGCATGATGCTCATCCAAGTTCAGCAAATGACTGAGTGGATTAGTTGTTTTTACTTGCTAAGCCTAAATGGGCACTAGATGTGCTCTAAGCTGATCCAGCAGGTTGGTTGCACCCTCAAGGTGAGCCTCTGAGTCTTTTCGACTTACTGAGAATGATGTTCACCCTAAATTTGGGTTTGGTTGAGTGTAAGTAAGAAAAATAGCAATTTGAGCCTAATTGTATAGTGTATGTTGACCCAAAGTTGTCCTCGGGTTCCGTGTTGCTCCCAAATGGTGAGCACGGCGTTCAGTGCGTCAAGGCCTACCTACCAGTGGCCTCGGTTCAGTTTAAAAGCATTCAGAAATGAAATGCAAGCCTAAAAAGCCTTAAATTGCATATATTTGTGCAATTTTGTGTGACCCTAGTGGTCTAATTGCAATTGTAGCCACATGGGCTGTTTTGGGCTGTGTGCCCATGATCTCTAAACCCTTTGTTGGAGATCCGACGGCTCTCGTTGAGCGGGAATTGGATTCCGGGACTTCAACGAAGTTCCCTGTATAGCTTGTCTACACTCGGTGAGTCTGTGGGTTGGTTGAGAGAGTCATTTTATTGACCTGTGATTATTTTCAGGTCCCAGCAGTCAGCCGCCAGCCTGTGATCTATTCATTGGTTATCGTGATCGACTACTTGGAAGTGGGTTTATCTTCGGTCCGTGTTTTATCAGTTCGGCCTTACGGGTACCGTGGTAGGACGGACCCCTGTTATTGTTGACAGCCTTGATTCCACAGATGAGCCTTTCTTATGCATTTTACTTTCAGTATCAGTAGATATATATCTGGACATATGCCATGTCTGATTAGTCATTAGTTATCTGTCACGCCCCGGAACCCGGGCTCGTCTACAGATCCGCCGTGCACACGGAATTTTCCGCGTACACGAAGCGCTGGTAACCTGCTCAGATATAATCTAACAATAAAAGAGCATAATACAGAGCTGAAATAGAAGAACCACATAGTATCTCAGACTGGGACTACAAATAAAACTGTAATAAGTACAATAATCTCCCAGCTCACCAAAATAGTACAACCAGCTGGCTAACGCCAGACCCAAAATAAAAGGAGAATATCACAGTCTGAGTGGAGGGTACAATATCTGTCTAATAGTTCTCAGCCTCACAGGAGATCTATCTATTCAGCGATCCCCTTACCTCGATCAGCTGCCGATGGCCTAGCAGCTCCCGCAGATGACTCTGCAAAATAAAGGAGAAGAAAGAAACAGAAAATAACAATGGGGGTGAGAACTACCAGATAAACCAGTAGCCTCCCCTAGTGGGTAAAACCTCAACTCTGACGCACCCACTAGGACTACTAGAGGCAAAAGGGAAAAGGGGAAGTGGTAAGATAATAAGGTACTGAAACAGTAAAACTACCACTACTATGCCTCTACTGCGGTACTGGCTATCAAAACTGTATGCATGCATCAGTAAACAGTAACTGTCCAAAATAACCCAATCCGTCATCTGATCCACGATCGGTACTGCCTGCTCCGCTCTCATCATCGGGCAAAAATCCGCGCCGACGTGATAGCAAAACTGTCAATAACTGTCTGGCCCCAGCCTCTAGAGTGGAACTCGAGGGGAGCGACCCACACGAGTAAAGCACCACCGGGCAACAACCGCGCCGGTATGATAAGTCTCAAAAGCAGGACTGGATCATGACTATGATCAAAGTGGAAAAACCATCCACTAAAGAAGCCTGATACCCAATCAGATGCAATAGTATCAAAGTGGGAAACATCATCCACTAGAGGAAACCCAATCCCCAGCTGATGCAAAATAAACCAGACTCAACCCCAATCTGATGCAAGGATAAACATCTGGTCGACCGCCTACTGTCCGCGGTCACCGCAATACCCCACAAGTCCACAATCTAGCACAACCTTGGCTACACTATCCCAAACCCCTGCTCACACTTGAGCAACAACATCTGAATGCAAAGGACAACAATGAAACATGTTCAAATCCCAATATGATAGTGTAGCAATGAATAGTGGCCTTACCTGATGTCCGGGCATGCATGCAACTGTCTTTATTTTTAAAAGTTGTAAAATAGTGTCAAAGGTTTAAAACAATTGATTTACTGAATAAAAGTCATTTGCATGCGAGATCATAGCCTTTGTCTCAATCACAGTGTCCCAATATAAGTCATCATATCATTTGTGGGGTTATATTAAATTTTAGGGGAGTTTGTCCCAGCGGTCCTTGTCATTTGTCATATTAATTTGTCCCAATGGTTCTCATTAATTGTCCTGTTAGTTGTCCTGTTAGTAGTCCTGTTAGTAGTCCTGTTAGTAGTCCTGTTAGTTGTCCCAATGGTTCTCATTAATTGTCATATTTTAGGGGATTTCTAGTAATCCCAGTGAGCTTGTCAAAAATGAGGTAAGCAACAACCGCCCACCTCGAGCAGCTCAAACAACACCCCAGGTAGTCTCCTGGTTGTCCACAGTCCTCAAATCCTGCAAATCAACGCTCCCGGTATAAATACAAATCCCAAAAAGCACAATATTTGCTGTTTTTCAGACAGCACGGGAAAAGAGGAATTTTTCACCTCTAAAATGAGCTCCTAAAATCCCAGAAAAATCACGGTTGCGTTCCTCGCGAAGAGTAGATCAAAATCGACTCTTTAAACGCCTCGATCTGACGCTCCTACGTCAAGATAAAAATCGGAGAAGTCGGTGCTGTCCAAAAACCATCACAGTAAAAAGGGGGGTCAAAGAGGACTCGGGAATCGTGCCAAAAGTACGAAACGGAGCAAAATGATCAACACGGAAATCGAAGCCCTACCTCTTACGGTCGCGCTGCCGCAAAAATCGTCCAAAAATTCCACCTGGTTAGCCCGCAGTGAATTTTCGACGGAACTGCGACGGGAAATGGGCCTAAAAAGAAAATCGTCGCAGTGCGCCGCGTCGCAGATAACTCACTATCTGTAACTCCTAAAATTCTGAGATTGTAGAGAGAGAGAGAAGAGAGAGAGAGGAAAAATTTCGTAGAGGGAACTTTCTCTGATTCTCTCTCTAAGGCCCGCAAACGAGGTGCAAAGAGAGGGGGTGGGGACCTCTATTTATAATGGGCCAAAGGGAATATTCCCACACGGGATCCGATCCGAACAGGAAACACCAAAATTGGCCAACCAGAACGCGCCACGTGTCCACAAACAGGAAACAGCCGTGCAAGGGCCAATCAGATTTCGCCACGTGTCCCACGTGGTGCACCCGGTCCGCGCTCCGGGTCTTCCGGAAGATGTCGGCCAATGGGATGCGCCACGTGTCACCTTCCCACGTGCTTCTAGAAGCCGGCCAGCCAATGGGAAGCGCCACGTGGCAAGGGAGGTATTCGGTGCTCCCGGTGCACGCCTGGCCCATGGACCGCGCACCGAGCCCCTGCCCGCGCCTGCCCGCGCTGCCCGCGCCTGCCCGCGCCGCGCTCCTCCGCGCTCCGCCGCTGCCGCCCCGCCGCTGCGCCGCTGCCCGCCGCCGCCCGCCGCCGCTCGCCGGTCGCCGGAACAGTAATTCCGGCGGCCGGAGTTACTGTTCCGGCGTGAACAGTAACTTTTGCCGAAAAATTAAAGTAAATATACCATTTTGACCGTTTTCGCGCGCTGAGTCCAAATCCGCCGTCCGTTTCGCCAAATTCTCATCCGAAATTTTGCCGAAAGCTCCCGAAAATTCCCGTTTGCTCCGATTTTCGCGCAGAGTCTATATTAAATATCCAATTTCAATTCTACAAGCTCCGATTCACCGTACAAGCTCCCACAGTCACTGTTTAATGTTGTACAGTTCCTGCGGGAGTCCGGATCATCACATCCTCCCCCACTAAAAAGAGTTTCGTCCTCGAAACGAGACTAAACAATAATCCTCAGTCCGAAGTCTCGAATAAGTAGGGGTGAGCATCCCTCATCTCCGACTCGAGCTCCCATGTAGCCTCGCGCTCGTCACGATTGCTCTATTGGATACTTACCTAGGAGATGGCCCGACTGCGCAATTCTCACCTCTCGATCCAGAATTCGTAGTGGGCGCTCCTCGTACCTCAAAGAGTCCAATGTATCGGGGCTAAGTTTCCCACGAATGCCGAATCTCCTGATTCCTTTGGACGGCGAGACTTTCAGGAATACATGATCTCCAACCTGAAATTCCAAGTCTCGTCGCCGAACATCGGCATAGCTCCTCTGCCGGCTTTGGGCGGTCTGAAGATACATCCGACTCGCTCGGATCTTCTCCTTTGCCTCTAACAATACGTCTGGTCCCAAGGTCCGCCTCTCGCCCCCGTCACTCCAATAAAAGGGGTGACCGACACTTGCGTCCATACAACGCTTCAAACGAAGCCATCTGAATGCTTGCTTGAAAACTGTTGTTGTACGCGAGCTCAGCCGAGGGTAAGTGTCGAATCCACCCTCCGCCGAAATCCAAGATGTATGCTCTTAGCATACCCTCCAAGATCTGCATAATCCGCTCTGACTGCCCATCAGTCTGCGGAGGAAAAGCCGTACTAAACCTGAGTTGAGTCCCCAAGGCTCAAATCTCAGGTTTCTAACGGATACAAAATAGAGGCGGGCACTTAGATAACCGCACCACCTCATTTAAGTACAGCAGGACTAACCGCTCAAGTGACTAAGTAGTCTACACCAGCAAATGCATCCGCTCCTCCCAGGGCACCTGGTAATCCAATCCTCATGTCCACGGGCACAGATGCTCGATCCGAGTACCTCTGTACTCCTGAGGTTCCTAAAAATCCCCCAAATGATCACTTTATCTAATTCCCGGTAATCCCTTACAATGCCGAAGTGAACCTACTTCCTACATCTCAAAAAGCACCGGCGCCCCGTAGGCCCCAAACTATGCTAGCCAAAAACAGTTCCGCACCCAAAGCGAAACATCCGCCTCGCTAGCGAAGTCAAAACTTCAGAGGCAAAGAAAGCCCTGCGGCAACCCCGGCACACAGACCTCTCCTGGCCTGGCTCCCCAAAAGATCGTCCTCGCAGCACAATCAACCGCCGCGAAAAGGGATACTGAGCCAGCCAGTTTATCTATGTACCATGATCAAGTCCCGCAGCTGAGTCATGACCATCAGGTCTACTGGCATAATCCAGGACTCATCTGCACCGGTCAGGACCAACGACACACCTCCATGCGCTAAAAGATCGGGAATACGTACCTCCCGTGCATAAGGTGACCGTCCTACCCCTAACCCATACAATGAAGTAAATGTACTCCTAACGCATATCTAGCATGCTCAAGTGCAATACAATGCAAAATCTAATGCCAAAAAGCAAAATAATTAATAATACCTGCCACCACATGGTCGGCTGCTGCAAAGTCCTCCACCTGAGCGGCATAAACCCGACCGCTCTGAGCTGGTGGCGGGTGATCAGCAGGGTAAAAAGATGGGGATCCGCTCACTGGAGCATAAGGCCGTTGAGCTGACGACCGTTGCTGAGATACGAAGGGAGCCGAAACTGAAGAAGATGCTGCTGGGGTCGAAAAGGGGCATGAAGCTCGAACATGGCCTGACTGTCCACATTTATAACAACGACCCCACCTCTGATCACAGGTGTGTGACAAATGAGGTCCTCCACAGAATATACATCTGTCTCTATCGCGAAGCCGTGGCTGTCCCGACTGCTGCTGCTGCTGATGTTGCGGGGGTCTCTGGGATCCACCAGGCCCTCGCTGCTCCGAACGTCCACGGCCCGTGAACTGAGGCGGTGGCGGTCGGGGCGGCCTCCAGGAACTGGCCTGTCCCCCGTCGTGCTGTGCTGGCCGCTTTTTGTCAGAACTCTGAGCGACCAAGCCCCCACGTCTGGCAATGACGTGGTCTCCCCTTTCAACCCACTGTGCATGCTCTGCTGCCTCCTCCAAGGTCTGCAGCCGCTGAGCGTGCACCAAAGTATAGGTTTCTGGGCGCAGGCCCGACTCAAAGAGCTCCACCTGGTGCGGTCCGTCCCTGGCGACATAGGGTACGCAGTTGAGCAACCGCGTGAACTCCTGAAAGTAGTCCAATGCTGTCCGGTCGCCTTGCTGAAGATTCTTCAAATCATCTTCTAGCTTTTTCTTCACACTTGTGGAAAAGTACGTATCCAGAATCATCTTCTTAAACTCTGCCCAGGGTAGCTGTCGAGTGATCCGAAACTCCAGGGGCTCCACCCGACGCCACCATGCATCAGCATCCCCGTCTAAACAGTGTACAGCCATATGTACCCTGTACTTCTGGTCAATGAAGAAGTCCCGAAATAACTTCTCCATTGACGAAAGCCAAGTCCCAATCTCCCAAGGCTTAGTATTCCGCCCTGAAAACCTGGGCGGTCCCCGCTTACAGAACTGAGTAAGTTTGTCAGCAAACTCCTGCTCCTCTGCAGGAGTCAATGGCCGGATTGCTCCCTGAGCAACAGGGGATGCCGTGGTCACCGGTCCAACTGGGGGAGCCACAGCAGGGGAGGTGGTACGGGAGAACTCTCTGGGGGTGCAACAACAGGCTGCGCCCTCTGTTCTAACATCTGCGTCAGCCGACCTATGGCCTCCTCCTGACGCCGCACGGCCTCTGACATCTGGGCCATCAGAGCCTGAAGCTCCTGCACCTCACTCTGCTGGCCCTGCTCGGACTCCTCCGGCTCGGGCTCAGAGGAAGAAGGCTGCGAACGCGTCAACATTCTACGTTGCGGAGGCATCCTACCACAAGAAACCACACTCAGTATCATCACCCCACACGACCCAATCCAGCGAAAGTTAAAGACATTCTCCTATTTCTGTGACTTTATGTTGTCTGCAGCCAACATAACTGTTCACCAGAAATAGGGTATGTCGGTCCCTCTTCACTCACTGGAAGAGTCAAACAAATAAATCAACGACTTTCGCAAAATGTCACGTCTCTCACGCCCTATCATCCTAGGGTCTGCCAAAAGCCTAGGGTTTCCTAAGTCCCAACTGACCTATCCCTAAGCTCTGATACCAACTTAATCTGTCACGCCCCGGAACCCGGGCTCGTCTACAGATCCGCCGTGCACACGGAATTTTCCGCGTACACGAAGCGCTGGTAACCTGCTCAGATATAATCTAACAATAAAAGAGCATAATACAGAGCTGAAATAGAAGAACCACATAGTATCTCAGACTGGGACTACAAATAAAGCTGTAATAAGTACAATAATCTCCCATCTCACCAAAATAGTACAACCAGCTGGCTAACGCCAGACCCAAAATAAAAGGAGAATACCACAGTCTGAGTGGAGGGTACAATATCTGTCTAATAGCTCTCAGCCTCACAGGAGATCTATCTATTCAGCGATCCCCTTACCTCGATCAGCTGCCGATGGCCTAGCAGCTCCCGCAGATGACTCTGCAAAATAAAGGAGAAGAAAGAAACAGAAAATAACAATGGGGGTGAGAACTACCAGATAAACCAGTAGCCTCCCCTAGTGGGTAAAAACCTCAACTCTGACGCACCCACTAGGACTACTAGAGGCAAAAGGGGAAAAGGGGAAGTGGTAAGATAAGTAAGGTACTGAAACAGTAAAACTACCACTACTATGCCTCTACTGCGGTACTGGCTATCAAAACCGTATGCATGCATCAGTAAACAGAAACTGTCCAAAATAACCCAATCCGTCATCTGATCCACGATCGGTACTGCCTGCTCCGCTCTCATCATCGGGCAAAAATCCGCGCCGACGTGATAGCAAAACTGTCAATAACTGTCTGGCCCCAGCCTCTAGAGTGGAACTCGAGGGGAGCGACCCACACGAGTAAAGCACCACCGGGCAACAACCGCGCCGGTATGATAAGTCTCAAAAGCAGGACTGGATCATGACTATGATCAAAGTGGGAAAACCATCCACTAAAGAAGCCTGATACCCAATCAGATGCAATAGTACTCAATAAGTGGGAAACATCATCCACTAGAGGAAACCCAATCCCCAGCTAATGCAAAATAAACCAGACTCAACCCCTATCTGATGCAAGGATAAACATCTGGTCGACCGCCTACTGTCCGCGGTCACCGCAATACCCCACAAGTCCACAATCTAGCACAACCTTGGCTACACTATCCCAAACCCCTGCTCACACTTGAGCAACAACATCTGAATGCAAAGGACAACAATGAAACATGTTCAAATCCCAATATGATAGTGTAGCAATGAATAGTGGCCTTACCTGATGTCCGGGCATGCATGCAACTGTCTTTATTTTTAAAAGTTGTAAAATAGTGTCAAAGGTTTAAAACAATTGATTTACTGAATAAAAGTCATTTGCATGTGAGATCATAGCCTTTGTCTCAATCACAGTGTCCCAATATAAGTCATCATATCATTTGTGGGGTTATATTAAATTTTAGGGGAGTTTGTCCCAGCGGTCCTTGTCATTTGTCATATTAATTTGTCCCAATGGTTCTCATTAATTGTCCTGTTAGTTGTCCTGTTAGTAGTCCTGTTAGTAGTCCTGTTAGTTGTCCCAATGGTTCTCATTAATTGTCATATTTTAGGGGATTTCTAGTAATCCCAGTGAGCTTGTCAAAAATGAGGTAAGCAACAACCGCCCACCTCGAGCAGCTCAAACAACACCCCAGGTAGTCTCCTGGTTGTCCACAGTCCTCAAATCCTGCAAATCAACGCTCCCGGTATGAATACAAATCTCAAAAAGCACAATATTTGCTGTTTTTCAAACAGCACGGGAAAAGAGGAATTTTTCACCTCTAAAATGAGCTCCTAAAATCCCAGAAAAATCACGGTTGCGTTCCTCGCGAAGAGTAGATCAAAATCGACTCTTAAAACGCCTCGATCTGACGCTCCTACGTCAAGATAAAAATCGGAGAAGTCGGTGCTGTCCAAAAACCATCACAGTAAAAAAGGGGGGTCAAAGAGGACTCGGGAAACGTGCCAATAGTGCGAAACGGAGCAAAATGATCAACATGGAAATCGAAGCCCTACCTCTTACGGTCGCGCTGCCGCAAAAATCGTCCAAAAATTCCACCTGGTTAGCCCGCAGTGAATTTTCGACGGAACTGCGACGGGAAATGGGCCTAAAAAGAAAATCGTCGCAGTGTGCCGTGTCGCAGATAACTCACTATCTGTAACTCCTAAAATTCTGAGATTTGGATGAGAGAGAGAAGAGAGAGAGAGGAAGAAATTTCGTAGAGGGAACTTTCTCTGGTTCTCTCTCTATGGCCCGCAAAACGAGGCACAAAAGAGAGGGGGAGGGAACCTCTATTTATAATGGGCCAAAGGGAATATTCCCACACGGGATCCAGATTCCGAACAGGAAACACCAAAATTGGCCAACCAGGGTACGCCACGTGTCCACATAACAGGAAACAGCCGTGCAAGGGCCAATCAGATTTCGCCACGTGTCCCACGTGGTGCACGGCCGGTCCGCGCTCCGGGTCTTCCGGAAGATGTCGGCCAATGGGATCGCGCCACGTGTCACCTTCCCACGTGCCTTCTAGAAGCCGGCCAGCCAATGGGAAAGCGCCACGTGGCAAGGGGGGTATTCGGTGCTCCCGGTGCACGCCTGGCCCATGGACCGCGCACCGAGCCTCCTGCCCGCGCCTGCCCGCGCCGCGCTCCTCCGCGCTCCGCCGCTGCCCCGCCGCTGCGCCGCTACCCGCCGCCGTGCGCCGCCGCCCGCCGCCGCTCGCCGGTCGCCGGAACAGTAATTCCGGCGCCGGAGTTACTGTTCCGGCGTGAACAGTAACTTTTTGCCGAAAAATTAAAGTAAATATACCATTTTGATCGTTTTCGCGCGCTGAGTCCAAATCCGCCGTCCGTTTCGCCAAATTCTCATCCAAAATTTTGCCGAAAGCTCCCGAAAATTCCCGTTTGCTCCGATTTTCGCGCAGAGTCTATATTAAATATCCAATTTCAAATCTACAAGCTCTGATTCACCGAACAAGCTCACCACAGTAACTGTTTAATGTTGTACAGTTCCTGCGGGAGTCCGGATCATCACATTATCAGTTCTGTTTATATCAGCTTTTCCTGTTCTACATTACATGATAGAATAGGAGTTCAATTCTGTTCCATGATACTGTTTCAGCATACAGATTCAGTTATACAGCACCAGTTGAGATTACAGCTTCCAGCAACCCGTGTGGGATTTTTCCCGGCTTGTAGCCGACATTTCGGTCTTTAGACCGCGAGCTTGAGCATCAGCATTATGATCGCCAGAGTACTAGCTATTCATTTCACGATCGCGGTAGGCTTGATCCCCCACAGTGCGTTCTTTACCGATAGAGTGGTCGATAGTGGCGACCCGTGAGCTCAGGTTGCACATGGTGGACGAGAGTGGCTACACATGTGGGCCTGACTGCACCGATGGTGCCAGGTTATATGTCAGCCGTATGTGCTAGCTATGGCATTAGCCTGAGGTCCTGGTGTCTAGTGGTGGCATTAGCCTGAGGCCCCAGTGACCAATAGTGGCATTGATTGGGTACTTACAGTTATTATTATTCAGCACTTTCAGTTTACAGCATTGTTATATACCAGCTCTGTTTATAGCATGATCAGTTCAGTATATCATATTTGCCAGTTACAGCATGATCAGTTACAGTCATGAGTACCCTGCTTTCCTTTCTGTTTATTACTAAGCATGCTTATTATTCAGCATTCAGTTATTCAGCCTTGTTATACCTGTTTTCGTTATCCGCTTATTATTGTATCCAGTAGGTACGACTTGCTATTTCTCGGCACGTCGTGTCCACTGGGATACATGTAGAGTGTATCTCACACTCCCTGGGTGACTATTTTTCAGGTCAGTCAGGTGCTGGAGATTGGGACGATCCAGTGAGCTGTCGCGATAGAGCTGTCCCTGCATTTGGCCATAGTGGCCAGTATTCAGCATTTTCAGTTTTAATTGTCGATTTATTATTAGAGTTTGTGATTTAATGAATTATGTGATGGAGTTGTGGATGTATTAGTTGTAGAGCTTTATGTTTTTGATTAGCTGTTGATTATGTTGCTCTCTGATTGTATCACTGCATTTGCCTAGCCGATCATGTATAGGGGAGACTCTGTTCGTGTGGACAGAATTTTCTATGCATGTGGCGGTCTGCTCAGGTTCTAAATTTAAAAGTTTGAACTCTGATTTTTTTTTTTTTTAAAAAAAAATTCTACTTGTTTTGAAACTCGGGACGTAACACTTTATTATATATATATATATATATATATATATATATATATATATATATATATATATATATAATTTTTTTTTTTTTTTTTTGAATTCATGTTCTTATTTATTTATATTAAAAAAAGTTTGCTTATGAGGAGGTGGTTATTTATACTTAGAGTTAAGAGTCAGGTGCTATAGGGCCCCGTTTGGTTGGGGGATAAAGGGGGAATAACCCCCTTTATCCCCCAATTCTTGCCAAACAGTATTACAAAATGGCATAGGATAATTTTTTTTTTATCCCTGGCTTAACGGGTTATCCTGGAATAACCCGTTAAGCCTTATTCCTCTCCCCGCATGGAATAGGGTTTTATCCCTGAGGGCAGTGAATGGGCAAAGTTATAATTTATTATTTATAATTAAATTATAATATAAAATATAAAATATAAAATAAAATATAAATTATAATATAAATATAAATTATAATATAAATTATAATATAAAATATAAATTATAATATAAAATATAAATTATAATATAAATTATAAATTATAATATAAAATATAAATTATAATATAAAATATAAATTATAATATAAAATATAATTTATAATAAAAAATATAAAAAATATAAAAAATATAATATAAAATATAATATAAAATATAATTTATTATTTATATTCTTAAAATATAATATAAAATAAAAATATTATTTTTTTTTAACGTAAGATATAATTTATTATTTATAATTAAATTGCTTCAAATTTAATATAATAATTAAATTAATTTTTCTATAAAAAAAGCTAAGGGCAAAGTTGGTATTCTTATAAAAATTCTATCTTATTTTTCCACTATCCTCTACTATTCCATAATTTTAACCAAACACAATTTTAACTATTCCAGAGAATACCAACTTTTCAACCAAGCGCAATTTAACTTTTATACTTCATTATCCCGGAATAGCAAGCTATCCCAGGTATAAAAAAAATTATACCTCTTAAATTTATCCCCGAACCAAACGGGACCTAGATGATTACCCTATAATACTAATGATGACATGTCAATATTTTTTTATACTCTAAATATTAATCACTAAATTCTAAGCACCATCTTATACCTTAAATTTTAAATTCTAATTTTTTTTTATTGACTCTAAACGTTTTCATCATATTCTTTCTTATCTTATATTGTGATTATTTGGAAAGCAAACTCTCGGACAAAAATGAGATAAACAAAATAGCCATAAATTCGTGAAGTATGAATAAAAAAAAAAAAAAAAAAATTCAAAAAAATTGAGATCTATAATTTGAAAATTAGTAGTGCAATTTATTCGTAGTTATACGAATTTTTATAGATTTCTCAATTTAACTGTTTTATTTATTTTTAAAAATAAAAATTTAAATTAAAATAGAAATATAAAATAATTAAATTTCAAACTTAAGACTTAAAATGTCAACCACCAAACTAGCTAAGTATCATGGTACCAGTAAATACCTTTTGGATTTGCTATTCCTCATTATTTTATTCATCTTCTTTTGAATTGTTTTAGGTTTGAATCTATTTTTAGTGAGAGAAAATTAATTAAATGAATTGTCATTTTATATATATATATATATATATATATATATATATATATATATAAAATTAGGCTGGAATACTATCGATAGCACCAAGTCATTAGTGCTATCAAATTTTTAGCCCTTGGATTAATATATGTGCTGTTAGGATGATAGTGGTCTCCTAGGATTTAGTAGGTGGTTAGTTGAATAGTAAACATTTTAGGGGCCCACTATAATTCCAACCATATATATTTTCATCCAAGAGCTAAAAACTTGATAGCACAAATTACTTAGTGCTATCGATAGTATTCCAGCCGAACTCATATATATATATATATATATATATATATATATATATATAGTGACAGGGTTGACATTAATTAAAACACCAAGATGACCACTTCTTGTCAAGGCTCAATATTTTCATTTAAATGGTGAAAAATTTTCAATTTGGAATAAAAACAAAACATTTTCGTACGTTACCCATCAAGGAAAGAAGTCAAGAGAAATAACTCCAATTTCGTACGGTACCCATCACGGAAAGAAGTCAAGAGAAATAACTCCAATTTCGTACGTTACCCATCAATCGTCTCTAGTGCAAGTGACAAAAGACTTGATGGTTGATACTCGAGATCTGAGTTTGAAACTTAGTTGCTTTATATTTCCAGCTAAATTTATTTTAAAAATAAACGAAGCGAATAATATGCTATTTTTCTCTCTCAAAAAAAAAAAAATACTACAATAAAATTAGACTATAACGACACTTTTAAGTATTTCTAAAATCTAAAAAAAGTGTCGTTGACAAAAATACCAATACTTATTATAAGTGTTGCTATATATGCTGTCGCTAGGGTGTATAGTGACACATTTTTGTAATGTGTCCCAAAAATATGTCTCTATAATCTAATTTTGGATATAAATGAAATATAGATAGAACATTTATACAAAAGTGTCACAAACATGTATCCATATAATCTAATTTTGTTGTAGTGAAAAGTAAAAAAAAAAATTCGTTACTAAACTAAATTTTAGTGATGGTTTTTGAAATACAAAAAATTTTGTTATGGATTCCATCGTACACATGAATGAAATTATTGGTACCTCAAGTTTGGTAGGCAATTCATTTTTTTCTCGATTTTTCTCATTTTATTTCAATAATAGTTGAAAACGTATGGACCTTATTTAAATTATAGATTATTTAAAATTAATTAGCTACTTAATTTTTTAAAATTTTAAATTTACTATCAAATCATTCGATTTGTTTAATTTGAATTAGCCAACGATACTTAATATTTAAACTTAAATATGTCATTTATCTAAACCGATGTAGTTAATATGTTTCAGACAACTCTAACAACTATAAATTTAATAAAATAATTAACATAAGCTTTTTTTTTTTTTTTTTTTTTTTTTTTGAGAGAAAGGTAGCATGCTACCGCTTCGTTTATTTTTTAAATAAACTTAGCTGGAAATGTGAAGCAACTAGGCTTCGAACTCGGGTATCAACCACCAAACCCTTTGCCACTTGCATTAGGGACGGTTGATTTAACATAAGCTTTAAAGTCAGATTATTGTTAATTGATTCAAAGAAAACAAATTAAAAGTCAAATTAAATAGTTAAATTAAAATTTTTAAAAAAATCAATAACCAAATCTAAATGACTTATAGTTCAGATAAATTCCTTGGTGAAACGTGATCGAACTCATGATCTCCTACAGAAGAGTTTCTATCATAGCAATTTAGGGAAGGGCATGACTCGAAATATATTTTTTTATGATTGCAATATAGTTCTTAGTTACTAATAGTTCATAGTGCAAGTAAAAAAAGAATTTAACAATTAAAATTCTAAGTGTTAAGTTTGAAATTTAGTTACTTTAATTTCTAATTAAATTTATTTTTAAAAAAATTAAATAAAATTAGTCACATGTCATCCTTTTCTCTTTGGAAATAAAAAAATGTAGCTTTAAATTTCATTCTAAACAATAGTATAGTAAGAATAATGCTATAGATACACCTAAATATATATATATATATATATATATATATATATATATATATATATATATTTTATATTTCACTCTATAGTGTCTTTTAAGTATCTTTTCATAAATTATGAAGTGACCAATTTTATATTTCCAACTATTAGATAAAAAAAAAAAGAAATATACATTTCAAATAAAATATACAAATAATATTTTTCGTGTAATAAATAGCTGGCTCACGTAAGCAATCAAATTTTTTGTTGGTAGCGCGACTTGATGAATCCGACGGGACCTTTCAACCACATGATTTCGCAAAGTGTACATGAATAATTGTCTACCAAATAATATGTAAAGGGCAATGCTACATATACATCTCAAAGGAAGTGTATATTTTATACCCGTCATTTAATGATGGAGGGTCATTTTATAATTTGTCAAGTGACTCCTCATCACACCTCGCCCATTAGATTAAGTGGGGTGTGAGATGCACCCCCCACAAAAATTGTACAACTAGTATTTTCCATATATAAATTACAAGCTTGCACCAATGTACTAAATATATATATATATATATATATATATATATATATATATATATATATATATATATATATATATATATATCACCAAGTCATTTGTGCTATCAAGTTTAGTTGTTGGATGAAAAAATATGTGGTTGGAATTATAGTGGTCCCCTAAGATTTACTAGGTGGTTGGGTAAATAGTAAAAATCTTAAGGGACTACTATAATCTCAACCGCATATCTTTTCATCCAACGGCTAAAACTTGATATCACCAATTGTTTGGTGCTATCGATAGTATTCTAGCCGGACTATATATATATATATATATATATATATATATATATATATATATATATAGAGAGAGAGAGAGAGAGAGAGAGAGAGAGAGAGAGAGAGAGAGAGAGAGAGAGAGTTCGGTTACTATATACACTTATACAAGTATCAGTAATTATTACTTATAATTTTTCTACCGTTAGATCCACCATTTTGACTCATTTCATTCGTTAAATCATTTTATTCTACCAACCACTTACTTAACCAAGTGGTCCATTATTATTTTAAACACACATTTTTTCATCCAAAGGCTAAAAACCATCAAACACTAATAACTTAATACTTTAAAAAATATAAAAGCTCAATTATATATATATATATATATATATATATATATATATATATATATATATATATATATATATATATATATATATATATATAGTAGAGCTTATATGCTTTTAAAAGCACAAGCCTATCCA
>CM054944.1:17212043-17222043 GCA_029168755.2 Tillandsia fasciculata | reverse complement strand
CGGGTGCGAGCAGGAGTCTCAGGTAGTGTAGCCGGGACATTTGTGTCAGGGATGGGTTGTGCTGGATTGCGGCTGGCAGGGTTTTGCGGCGACCGCGGACTTTGAGCGGTTGACCGGGGGTCGGTTATAGGACTTGATTATAGACGGCAGAGTATTGCGGCAACCGCGGATATTGGGCGGTTGACCGGATATTTATTTATGCATCAAGTTGGGTATCAGATTTCTCTAGTGGACGGAGTTTCTCACTATTTGAGTATTTTTGCATCTGAGTGAGGACCGGGGTCTTCTTTAGTGGTTGGGCTTTCCCACTTTGATCATAGGTATGATCTAGTCCTGATGAATAGAGATACTTGTGATACTGATGACAGAAATACTTTACTCGTGTGGGTCGCTCCCCTCGAGTGCCACTCCGGAGTAGGCGATTGATATATTGGCCAGTGAGTGCCAGACAGTGAGCATCGGTCAGTGAGCACCGATTGGTTAGCAGATACTTGAGACAGCAGAGCAGGCAATACCAGTTTTACTGGTGGCACAAGATTGAGTTTATTACAGGCATTTACTTTATTGTGCACTCGTGTCAGGGGGACCGAGTGGAGTCTAGTAGCTATGTTTAGACCAGTGCTAGTGTTGTTGGGAACCGTTTGGGGATTGACGGTTGTCCCGAGGTCGTTGTTAGTTAGTCGACCGTTGTGCGAGAGATTTGGGGATCTTGAGTCTATCCGTTCTGGGAGAGAGAGCGTGGATTTTGACTATAGCCTGCATGAGCCACTACTCGATAGCGAGTTAGTCCGTTTGGACGCCCTACGTAATTCCTGCCCGTCAGCAGGGGGTGGTTGTAGGTGGGCGCAGGTTTGACTGGACCAGATGTGGCAGTCAGCTCGATTCGGTCGATTGTGCACTTCATGTGCTAGTGGTTGCATACCATTCTTTGATTCTCCCCTCTTGAGCATTTAGATGGAGGCAGGGTAGCTGTTGAGTGTCATCAGCGTTCTTGTTCAGTTCTTACTGCTTTGGTTATTTTTTTTATCTTTTGAGGACTTAGTGGGCAGACCGTCGGGCCTGGCGGTGGTATCCACTGAGAACTCCCTTTTTGGTGTAGTTCTCACACCCATTTGGGATTTTGCAGAGTCTTTGTCCTTCCTCTCCTTTGTTTTGCAGAGTCTTTGTGGCTTTTGTCGACTCTGCGGTTGTTGATCGAGGCGAGGGAGTCGCGAGCTAGATCCCTACCCGTCGTTGGAGAGTAGCGGTACCCCCTCCAGAGGAGACCTGCAGTAGATTGGCTATTTTATTTTTCTTTTTGAGAGACTGATGTAGTGAGGATATGATATGTATTGAGAGCCTGTACACTGATGTATTTATTGGAGATACCTCCCTGTTGGGTTCTGAGTTTTGTATATGAGGATATTGTATGATTATCATTTTTGGGAGATGGACATTATTATATTATTTTCCAGTTGTACAGTGGTTGATTTTAGTTTTACAGCAGGTTTTCATTTATAGCTCTCTGATATCTGTTAGCTGTAGCATTTTTCTTGCAGGTAGGACGCTTCGCCTATGCGGAGTTTGGCATAGGTGGCGGATCTGTTGGCGAGCCCGGGTCGCAGTTTCGACCCCGGGGCGTGACAGATTAGGTTGGTATCAGAGCCTAGGTTGTAGGTCATGGTGGACTTCGAAACCCTAGGCTTATGGTTTGACCCTTGGTTGACTTCGTGAGAGTCGTGATTTATAGCGAGAATTCTGATTGAGTTGTATACCTCTCCCAGGGGACGGGACGAGTGATTGGCATGTTTATTCTCCTAAGTGATTATGTTGGCTGCAGACAACATAATGCTGTGGAACGGGTGACATGCTTTAGACTTTCGCTGGATTGGGTCGAGTGGCTTTTGTGTGCTGATATGTGGTTCTGTCGAGGTGAGCTGTGTCTTCCCGACGCTGGGTTTTGACCATGTGCATCCTGTCATGGCAGTTGAGCTTGAGCGGTTGGTTTTGGGCCGGATACCCGGATTGAGGTCAGTGAGTTTCGGACCCAGATGACAGAATTGTCTGAGGCCTTTCAGCAGCAGAGTGAGCAGCTGGTTTTGGTGACACAGTTGTCGGAGCACTGAGCAGCCCCCTCCGTGCCATTGTTTGGTGTCGAGGCACCGAGGCAGGGTGGATAGTTGACAGCTAGTGAGCTGAGGGGACATAATCGATCTATTGAGCCAGATTCGGCAGATGAACCACCCCGACTCGTAAGATTGAGTTTGGAGCCTTTGGAGGCAGAGTCATGGTTGGTGGTGATGGAGTGATCAATTGAGAGCCTCCCTATGCTAGAGAGTTTATGCAGTTGTTGAACTGCGCGCTCCAGGTTTCGAGGGATGAGGCGCATAGGATATGTGAGACTGGGAGTGGATTGCGCCAGGATAACTTTCAGTTTATTCAGTCCCTCCGTTACAGGTTTTGACGCCTCGATGGAGTAGGCATTGTGTATGGAGCGTGGCGCTGCAGTTCCTTTGGATAGGGATCTGCTGCCAGAGGCGAGTTCAGGATATTGGTGCTCGGCGCCAGGTGATGGAGGACAGATCGGCCGGCAGAGGCATTCCTGATTTCTTTTTCCAGGATGGCGGATTCCTAAGACGCCAGAGATCCAGTGGACCCCGATGGCAGTATCAGCGTCTTTATCAGAGTGGCGCAGTGGTAGCGTGGATTTGTTATCTGCGGAGGACCCTATTCGTCGCCTCAATGTGAGCAGAGGCAGAGGTCGTGCTCTCTATGTAGTTAATCAAGATATGCTATGACAGATTGAGCGACGACCACTTGCATCGAGCGGATGAATCTGTGCCGCCCGGTTGGAGGGCGCCACGGTAGTGGATCGAGTTGTCGCAGGTGTGATTTCATCACAGCAGTCGGAGTTAGAGCATGTTGCATTCCTGCATGGACTAGAGGCAGATTTGTTACCACGTGCACTAGAGGTATAGGTTCCTGTTGGTGTGATGCATGTAGAGGAGGCTTTTAGATCATGTCCAATGCAGTTGAGGCCGCGAGTTACCGGCAGATTTATTGGTAATTGTGGCAGTTCGGTATTTTGACCCTGTGCTTGAGATTGATTGGCACAATGCCATAGAATGTTTGACTGCGGAAAGAGAGGACTTTGACCTTCTGCGAGGCAGACGAGAGAAGGCTTGGTTGTTGAGACAGTTAGAGCACATAGGTTTTAGCGACAGTGTGAGAGGTGCTTACGGCGGCACCGGGACTCAAGGATATCTCTGTTGCCCACGAGATCCCGGGTGTGATTTCACCTGAGCTGTTGACGAGGCCGCGGGTTAGGGAGATAGAGATTGCGTTTGACGTGGTTAGGGGGACCGCGCCACCCTCGACAGCACCTCATTGGATATCGCCGGTAGAGCTGAGAGAGCTGATGCGCAGTTGCAGTATCTGATGGATCAAGGGGTCTGTTTGACCTAGTGCCACGCCGTTGATATACGGTGGTGATGCCACGCCGTTGGTATACGGTGGTGATCCCACGCCGTTGGTATACGGTGGTGATGCCACGTCATTGATACACGACTGTGAGGGTTCTTTTATGGTTCGAGTGTAGGCAGGTTCAGGTATTATTTAGGACCTTTTGATGGAGTTATACTCCGGCAGTTATTGTATGATGCGAGTACCTATTTGGAATCATACAGCTGAGTATGTTGCCTAGATGGCATTCAGGACACAGTAGGGGCATTATGAGCTCATAGTGAGGCCAAATGGAATAATTAATGCCCTATTGTCTTCAAGATTTGAGGAATTGTATGTTCCAGTTGTACTTGGACGGATTGGGAGTGGTGTTCCCCGAGGATATTTTGATTTACTCCCAAAGCGACTTGGAGCACGAGGGGCATTTGTGGATGTGCTACCATGCCTGTGTGGATGAAGCTGTATGCCAAGTTATTGAGGTACAAGTTTTAGCTCCAAGTGCATGCCTTCTTGGGTCACCTTATTTGAGCCGTTGGAGCGGCGGTGGAACCCGACCAAATGGATGTTATTCGAGATTGGTTGAGACCAACATTTATACTTGAGGCGAGGAGCTTCTTGGGCTTGGCAGTGCCAGGAGAGCATGGCTGATGGATAATGAGACTGATACCAGCGCCAATGCTAGTACTTCCAGTGTTGGGAGATGGATTTGCGTGTTACAGTGAGACCTTCCTTTGTGGCTGTGGAATTACCATGGGTTTACCTTCGGTCCGCGCTTCTTCAGTCCAACCCTATGAGTATTGTGGTATGACGAACCGCTGTTTTGTAGACAGCTTGGGTCCCACAGTTGAGCCTTTCGGTACGCCTATTATTTCCAGCTTTGATTGATATACCTGGGCGTAGGCCATGCCTATTTGGGCATCAGCATTATGATCGCCTTTTGAGCCAGCTTTCAGTCCCGTTCACCGACGGTTTGGCCACCGTCAGAGTGTTCTTTACTAGTTGAGAGATCGACTTCGACCCGTGGGTCTGTTGGGGTTATGTTAGCATGTTGTGTGACCAACTGTGGCATGAGATTGTATCTCTAGAGGGTCCCTTTTCATGGTAGACCGTTGTTGAGCAGTCCACTCGGATGGTCTAGATTCGGGAGTGACCGAGTGAGGACCCCTCCTTGTTAGGGCTCTTTTCCTTATTGGATAAATTGTGTGGGTACGCTTCGGGTTGCCTTGGTTGAGTTAATACAGGATGTGGTTTGGTGCATGTTGCACTGGTGGTTATTTTGTTTCCCCCAGCCTTTGACGGAGCCCCTGTGGTGTTTCACGTCTCAGCTCAGGAGTGTTTTGCTTTTGGATCCCTCGCCCGTGATTGACTCGCTCCATTTGAGAGCTAAGAGTGTTCGGAGTACGAGGGACGCCCGTTGCGAATTCTGGCTCGTGAGGTGAGGAAATTGCGCAATCGGGCTATGCCGTACGGGTTGTTGCTGTTGTTGTTGTTGAGGAGTAATCACGGGGAGTGAGTGGTGACTTAGGAGCTGGAGATGGTGATGTTGAGTACTTACCCTTGGTGTTTGTGACTCATGGTGGAATTAAGCTAGTTTCGAGGACGAAACTTTCTTTAGTGGGGGAGGATGTGAGGACCCGAAATTCCTACTTATGGATTACGGTTACATCTGCAGCTTTTGGAGGCCTACGAGGTGTGTCGGCGGCGTTCGTGCACAATTTGGACACAAGTGATGGACTGCGGGCTTAAAATGGATCACGTGAGTGATCGGAGGACCCCGTCGGATGTTTAGAAGTGGTTTCACGCGAAGCGGATTTTAATATTGGGCTCAACGCGAAGTTTGGACAAAAGAACACCCTTCCGGATGCCTTTGGCAATTTTTAGGAATGGAATTTGGCAAATCGGACACCGGATTTGGACTTAGCGCACGAAAATGGTAAAAATTGACTATTTACTTATATTTTTCGGAGCCCGGATGCGAAAACACGATTTTCGAGGCACTTGGCACTATTCCGGCGGCCGGCGTGCAGCGGCGGCGGCGCGGGCTCGGGCAAGCGGCGGAGCGCCGCGGGCAGGCGCGCGGGGTCGGGCAGGCGCGCGGGCGCACGGGCAGGCGCGCGGTCCACGGGCCGGCGTGCACCATTGGGTAAGACACGTGGCGGGTTTTGGCTGGTTGGTACAGGAGGCGCGGTCCACGGAAAAAAACAGGTGTACGGTGGACCGGAGGGTGACACGTGGCAGCGTGTGGTTGGTGCGGTTTAGCGCGCGCGGTCCACGATTTAGGTTGCGGGTGGCCTCGGGATACGTGCCCGGCAGCGCGGCGTGCGCGCACGCGGGCGCGCGTTGACGCACGGTTCCCGCGCTCGGCGGGCCACGTGGCGGCATCCGCGGTTGGCCACGCGGCACCCGGGAGTGGCCTGGTTGGCTGTTTGCTGTTCGGCACCACGTGGCGCGACGGGGGAGCTTCGGAAATCCTGATGGACGGCCCGAATGCTTCGGGACACAATGGGAATTTAGCAAATTGTTGGGAATTCTATATATGTATCCTCTTTGGCCGGGATTTTGGAGGCTTTCCCGAGCCCTTATTCACCTGAGCCGTGAAGGAGAAGTGTTCCACTCCCTCTCCTCCACCCTCCGATGAAATTTCATAATTTTTGGAGGTCTCGGCATCCGCTTTTTCTACGATGCGGCGCAGTGCGACGATTCTTGGATTTCTGTTTCCATCATCACTTTTCGGTCAGAGAGGCACCTTGGATCACTCTGATGGTATTTTGAGCCGATTCTTGCGGCAGCGCGTTCACGAGAGGTACGCCTTCGATTTTTGTATTGATCACCTCGTCTTGATTTGAGTTCTTGGCATGATATACAAGGCATCTCTGAGCCACTATTTTTCTGGTGGATTTTTGGACAGCGGAGGCTTGTCGGATTTTTATCTCTATGCTCGAGCATCGGAATGAGACGTTTAAAGACTCGATTGATATCTAAGCTTCGAGTGGATCACCGTCGTATTTTTATTGGAATTTTTGGAGATTATCTTGTAGGTGATAATTAACCTTCTTTCGGATGGGTTCCCGACAGATTCTGGACAGTGTACATTTTGACTTGCCGCGGTGTTCTAATTGTATCTTGGTCTATAGGTGTCGGAATGAGATGTATAAATACTCGATTTGGATCTACTCGACGCGAGGATCACAACGGTGATTTTGCTGGATTTTTCTGAGGACACAATGCAGGTGAAAATATTGCTTCTTTGGGACTGAAGTTTCAACTTGGACAGCACTTTTGGAATGTTGTATAAATTGTAGTATTGGACTATATTTTTGTATCCAGGGGTATTTGTGGGAGTTTTGGAGCACTGCTTGGAGCCGAGGCTTGCGCGACATGTACCGTGGATACGGGTTCAGCAGATATTGTTAGCAAGTGACCACGCTCTTCACCGACCCCAGGTTTGCCTTGGTTTAAGCACTTCATGTGGGTAAACTTAGTAATGGTAACTGTTTAAGGGAATGGCAGAATTTTTATGCATGTTATGCCTTATGGGAGGTGTAATAGTGGATGTTCATGTATGGTTAAGATAAGCTTACCTGTGGGAATGTCACCCCTCTATGACTGATAGCATGCAGAACTAATGTTCAACCGATATGAATGAGAGGTAAGCAGGGAATGGCCTAGATTTTTGGGGATTGATGCTTACCTGATCATTGTTCATGTTTGGTAAATTAGAGACTAATCTTATGATAGACGGTTATATTTATCCCACACTAGATGATATAGAAATCATGCATGTTCATGTATTGGCCTACTTATGTGAGACTAGTGTATCATAGTAGGAATATTTTAGCATGCCTTGCTATTATATGCTTATTTCTCTTTTATCGTTTCCGAGGACAAAAGCATGCTTGAATGGACATCTAGATAGGCCATCTTTTACTGCTGCACTACTTATTGGAACTTGACTTAGGAGAAACCATATTATCCTTTTCTCCTTATTTGTTAGTCAGGTGGTCTGTGTTGCTCGGGTGCGAGCAGGGGTCTGAGGTAGTGTAGCCGGGACATTTGTGTCAGGGACGGGTTGTGCTGGATTGCGGCTGGCAGGATTTTGCGGCGACCGCGGACTTTGAGCGGTTGACTGGGGGTCGGTTATAGGACTTGATTATAGACGGCAGGGTATTGCGGCAACCGCGGATATTGGGCAGTTGACCGGATATTTATTTATGCATCAAGTTGGGTATCAGATTTCTCTAGTGGACGGAGTTTTCCACAATTTGAGTATTTTTGCATCTGAGTGAGGACCGGGGTCTTCTTTAGTTGTTGGGCTTTCCCACTTTGATCATAGGCATGATCTAGTCCTACTGAATAGAGATACTTGTGATACTGATGACAGAGATACTTTACTCGTGTGGGTCGCTCCCCTCGAGTGCCACTCCGGAGTAGGCGATTGATATATTGGCCAGTGAGTGCCAGACAGTGAGCATCGGTCAGTGAGTACCGATTGGTTAGCAGATACTTGAGACAGCAGAGCAGGCAATACCAGTTTTACTGGTGGCACAAGATTGGGTTTATTACAGGCATTTACTTTATTGTGCACTCGTGTCAGGGGGACCGAGTGGAGTCTAGTTGTTGTGTTTAGACCAGTGCTAGTGTTGTTGGGAGTCGTTTGGGGATTGACGGTGGTCCCGAGGTCGTTGTGAGTTAGTCGACCGTTGTGCGAGAGATTTGGGGATCTTGAGTCTATCCGTTCTGGGAGAGAGAGTGTGGATTTTGACTATAGTCTGCATGAGCCACTACTCGATAGCGAGTTAGTCCGTTTGGACGCCCTACGTAATTCCTGCCCGTCAGCGGGAGGTGGTTGTAGGTGGGCGCAGATTTGACTGGACCAAATGTGGCAGTCAGCTCGATTGGGTCGATTGTGTACTTCATGTGCTAGTGGTTGCATACCATTCTTTGATTCTTCCCTCTTGAGCATTTAGATGGAGGCAGGGTAGCTGTTGAGTGTCATCAGCGTTCTTGTTCAGTTCTTACTGTTTTGGTTATTTTTTTGTCTCTTGAGGACTTAGTGGGCAGACCGTCGGGCCTGGCGGTGGTACCCACTGAGAACTCCCTTTTTGGTGTAATTCTCACACCCATTGGGGGTTTTCCCCCTCATTTTTCCTTCATCTTCTTTATTTTGCAGAGTCTTTGTGGGTTTTGCCGACTCTGCGGTTGTTGATCGAGGCGAGGGAGTCGCGAGCTAGATCCCTACCCGTCGTTGGAGAGTAGCGGTACCCCCTTCAGAGGAGACATGCAGTAGAATGGCTATTTTATTTTCCTCTTTCAGAGACTGATGTAGTAAGGATATGATATGTATTGAGAGCCTGTACACTGATGTATTTATTGGAGATACCTCCCTGTTGGGTTCTCAGTTTTGTATATGAGGATATTGTATGATTATCATTTTTTGGAGATGGACATTGTTGTATTATTTTTCAGTTGTACAGTGGTTGATTTTAGTTTTACAGCGGATTTTCATTTATAGCTCTCTGATATCTGTTAGCTGTAGCACTTTTCTTGCGGGTAGAACGCTTCGCCTATGCGGAGTGTGGCATAGGTGGCGGATCTGTTGGCGAGCCCGGGTCGCAGTTTCGACCCCAGGGCGTGACATCTGCGGTTGCCGCATCACCCTACAAGCCCACAATCTGGTACAACCATTCCATACTTAACAATCTCGGCTACACTATGCCAAACCCCTGCTCGCAACTTGAGCAACATGAAACCTGGCCATGTCTAAGTAAAAGTAGAAAAAAGAAATAAATATGTTTTCTCCTAAGTCAAGTCCCAATATGATAGTATAGCAGTAAAAGATGGCTTATCTAAATGTCCATACAACCATACACTTGTCCTCATGAAAGATAGAAAGAAGTGTATCAAATAGTAGCTCCACATAGGTATAACCAAAATGCCAAAATTACTAGCCAACTACACATGTCCATAATTCATGATCCATAATAAATCATCATAGTATACCAGTCTCATATAGATAGGGCAAGAAATAACCGGAATAATATATTCATACACGATCTATAATGGGTGGCGAAATAATAACAGTGATCTGATAGTCCTAGTGAGTAAGCCATAGAAAGAGGTGCTTAACAAACCACCTGGAACGCGCAGATCCGGAATCCGATCGGACAGACAAGTTGGCACGCGCAGTCCCGCATCTCCCACTGTTCCAACGAATCCAAGATCTCCAAAAAAACTCATCCCGGATCAACAGTGGCGAGCGAAACAGTGCAGTGCGGTCTAACAACCGATAAACAAAATCCGGCGAGCGAGTCAGGATTAAATAGGGATTAATCTGCACATTATCTTCAGCCGGGGTCAAAAGAGTAAATGCTCACCGTGATCTAAAATAAAAGTTCCAACTTTTCCTTTCTCCGCGAAATGTCACATGGTGCCCGAAAACTGTGAAAAGAGCCGACAGCAGTATAAAATAACAATCTCAAAATTCAGCGTTTACTATTTTTCGCATCAATTCCAAAAAATAGTAATTTTCACCCTTAAGAAGACCTCATAAAAATCCAAG